>CM058236.1:57374822-57501400 GCA_030180135.1 Orychophragmus violaceus | reverse complement strand
TCTTATATATAATAGGAACCTTATTTCTTCGTACAATGCGCCACATCATCAAAAAAACTTTTTAATAGATGGACCTATTTTATTTTCAATTATTTCTAACTAACAAATCTTAAGTGCACTATCTAAGAGCACCCACAGCGGTGAAACGCGTGTGGGTCTCTTAATTCTTTTTTTTTTAAATCTGGCAAAAAGAAAAAATAAAAAAATAAAAATAAAAGGACCAATCCTGTAGCACCAAGTCGGCGCTACAGGATAAGAGACAGTCTCTTAAATAAGAGATTTTAGAGCTGTATATTAACTATATTGGTGGAACCCGCTTATATTAAATTGTTTTTTTTAGAAACCCACCGTTAGAGACGCACGATGCTGGTGCTCTAAATAGCCCACAGTTACAATATTGCAATAGAAATAGTCTCATACTCTTCACCTCCCATATTAACTCGATCACTACCTCCGCATTAATTGATTCTATAAACCTACGCTTCATCATCAGACCCTCCACATTCACTTCTCTCTACAGATCACCATTCTGTTACCACCTTCGCCTTTTGATTTCCTGTCATGACTCAAGTTGACTACGTCACCATCCCCATATCCTCTATGTACGTCACTTTCGATAAGTTGACTTTGGATGTCAACAGCTTCTCTCTCGCGCGCGCATTTTCCAAATCTTTCGATAGATTCCTTTTGAATGGAATGGGAAAAGGGAGGCGATGGCGATTGCATCTAAATCGAAGCTTGTCAAAATAAACATCTCAATTGGAATGAGAAGTTATGACTCATCTCTGATGATGGCCATGCGCTCTATGCAATTGACATTTTAGATCCATCATGGGTAAGATACTAAGATTATACATTTTTTCCCTTATGGGCCTTCTTTCTGTTCTGTAAATTTGTTTGTTACTTTTGTGAGTTGTTCCTTCTTGATGATAACCTCAGTATCTGATCTTTTGAATTTGTTAGCCTCACTTCTGCATTTCGATTTAGGAGTTAATTCGTTTACATTATATATTTGATATATTGTATAACTTTTAATTTTCAGTTTGTAAAGCTCCGTCAGTCAACGGAGGTGTATCACTTTCACGATATGATAGAAATGCTGGTTGGATATGGTTATAAGAAGGAGACTACATTATTTGGATACAGTTGTGATTTCAGGAAAAGCAATAGGTGATTTACCCTTAAATTCTCTGTTGTTACCTGAAATTGTAATGTTTGCGATTCTTTAGTTGTTTTTTTGCTTATTTCATTCATGTAGGATCAATCAACTTATACTAGGTCTCAAAAAGAAGCTGGAAACTGTATATAAATGTTCGGGGAGAGAAAAAATCAATATCATCTCCCATTCGATGGGAAGGATTATGGTTTCTGTCTTTCATATTTCTCTATCCCGAGGTATTATAATCACCATCCATTAATTATGATCTTCCACAGATTCTAGCTAAGGTGTAGAGATACCCACGTCCAAACATGATAATGAGTGAGCCATTGTTTCAACCCTTGACAGATTTTCTCCAAGTATGTTAACAAATGGATTTCAATTGCAACACCTTTCCAAGGTGATACAAATGATCTCTTTAGGAAAATGGTTCACTAGAGAAACATCTGGTTTCATTGGAAATGAACTGGATTTGGTTGACAGGAGCTCCAGGGTGCATCAATGAATCACTATTGACTGGAATGCAATTTGTGGAGAGCTTATAAAGCTTCTTTTTGTGTCACGATGGACGATGCACCAACTGGTAAAAAATCCTCAAAGTCATCATTAACACTTTTTGCTTAACACCACGTAATATTGTAGACTTTGGTGAGTTTTGAAACTGTTGCTCTAGATTGATGAATGAGTATTTTTAATAAAAAAAAATTGGTTTTAGTTGGTGGGGTGCCCATCTATATATGAGATGATGGCAAATCCAGATAAGTGAAAAACAAAACCCAAAGATTCGAGTTTGGCGTAAGAAATCTGAAAACGAGGATGCTTCTGTAGAGCTGAAATCATTTGGCCTAATCGAGAGTATTGATCCATTCAACGATGTATTGAAGAATAACGAGGTATCAAACTCAACACACTTAGCGTTTGCTTCTTAATTTAAATGGCTTGAGATGTTATTGGGTCACTAGATTCTAATCTTACTTTGTATTGTAGCTAGGCTAGGGATGTTAATATGGGTAAACCCACCCGATTTAGACCCACCCCATTTGAACCCAAACCCATTTAGACCTTTTTTTTTGTCAAACCCATTTAGAACTCAAACCCCTTAAGACCCATTTAGTTTTAAGGTCTAATAGGGTTTACCCATTTATCCCCATTAATTTTACATCTACCCATTGAAACCCATTTAAGTTATATAAATTTTATTTTAATATTAATATATCAACATGAACAATTAATATCTAATTTTTTACTTTGTGTAATTAACTACATTTTATAAATAAATAAATTTAATAATCTTCAGAAAAATGTATTTTAGCAAAAACGAGATTCAAAATTTTTCGCCAAAAACGTGATTCTAATATTTTCCGCCAAAAATACGGAATTGAGGTTTCCCGCCAAAAACACGGAATTGGATTTTCCCGCCAAAAACGCGGAATTAGATTTTCCCGCCAAAAACGCCGAATTGGGTTTTCCCGCCAAAACGTGATTCCGCATTTTCCCGCCAAAACGTGATTCCACATTTTCCCGCCAAAAATGTGACAATGAAGACAATTCAGAGTCCTCGAATAAGGATGGAGAACAGCCTGAAGTTGTTGGAAGTGAAGAAGAATTTGAGTTTAAGAAGAAATTAGAGGATGCAGAAACTCCTCTATACTCGGACTGCCCAAACTACACCAAAGTTGCAGCAATTATGGGACTCTACAGGATCAAAGTAAAGAGTGGGATTTCAGATAATTACTTTGATCAGCTTTTGAGCATGGTTCATGACATGCTTCCCAAAGGTAATGTGCTCCCAACATCCACATTTGAGATAAAGAAATTCTTGAAGATATTTGGTTTTGGATCTGATGTTATCCATGCGTGTAAGAATGGCTGCATTCTTTACCGGAAACAGTACGAGGAGATGAGTAGCTGCCCAAGGTGTGGTGCTACAAGATGGGAAGTTGATAAGCATTCTGGTGAGATAAAGGACGGGATTCCTGCAAATATACTCAAGATATTTTCCTATAAAAGAAAGATTTAAGAGGATGTTTAGATCGGAGATAATGTCTAAGAATTTGCAATGGCATTACAGTTATGCTTCTGGAGATGAACAATGAGACACCCGGTTGACTCATTGACATGGGCTCAGGTCAATGCTAGATGGCCACTTTTTGCAGCTGAACCAAGAAACCTAAGACTTGGTTTATCTATGATATATCATGGTTTTTACCCACTTTATACCATGATATAGTTGTGTTTTTAGAGTCTTTTGTCTTTGTTTAGAGTCTTTTACAGGTTAAATCAGGATTGGAGCTAATTGGAGATATTTGGAGCATTTTGGGACTTTTGGGACGTTTTGGCCGAGAGCTTAACTCACTGTTCGTATAATTGATCATGCGTCGATCGTTGCACTCAAAGCATCGATCGATGCAGTCGCGAGATGGGCCGTACACGTCGGTTTGACAAGTATTGAAGATTTACAAAGAAGCCCAAGATAGTTCCAGTATTTACACAGAAGTCCCATCCGAGATTATGCCTATATAATAGAGTTTTTAGAGTTTTTATTATAAGTTTTGACATACGCTTTATAGTTGGCTTTCATAATTAAGAGCAGAGGATTTTTAGAGCTTTTGGGGGCTGATCTGAACCTGATTCATCATCTGTATTTGGAGAAGATTTCGAACCCCTTTTACTCTTATTCTTTTATGCAATTTACTTATCATATGATCATGTTTTCATTATCTATGTCTGAGTAGATTCCTAGTTAGGCTTAGGGTTTCTCACATAGGATTTCATGACTTGCTAGACTTGTTCAATTTCAGTTAAGGATTCAAACTATATCTGTTCTTCAATTTAATTGTGCTTAAAGCTAGTTCTAACCTGATCAATTAGAATCTAGATCTTAGGTTGCTAAATACGTCACGGAAGTGGGGTTTAGGAACCAGAATTAATTAAATTGGGCAATTAAACTTTGCGCAAACGGAAGTTTGGTTTAGGATAATTGTGAACATATCAAACTTGGACTTATTGCTAGTTTAATCTGTTAGTTCTCGCAAACGGAAGTTTGGTTTGCTGCACTTAGACTTAGAGAATTATCGCAAAGGAATTTGGTTAATTCTATATCTGTGTTTTGAGTTCTAGAACTGTGCTTAATTAGATCCTTGCTGAATGAACTGTCTGCTAGTCTGATTTCCTGAGAATACCCTAGGTTTGACGCTTTTAATTACTTGCTTTCACAACCAATAATCTCTGCTACTGATTTACTTTCTTGCACTGTTTTCAATACAATCACATTGCTTATTTCTAGTATTCATTCCCTACGGTTTGATTCTCTTGAGACCAAGTGTCCCTGTGGATTCGATAACCCTATATACTACTTTGACATTGCTGTTCACTTGCAGTTTAGAATAGGGATTAATTCTTGACCTATCAAGTTTTTGGCGCCGTTGCCGGGGACTCTTTGAGTTTTCGATAGGACCGAACTTAGGGTTTTACTAGAAATTTTTCGATTTTCGTTTTTGTTTTTCGTTTTTTTTTATTATTTTGCTAACTTTTTCTCTGTTTCTCTCTGTCGCAGGTACGAATTTCGCCTTGCGTCGATCGTTGCACCCTTGCGTCGATCGTTGCTGAGCGATTTGAGATTGAATCGATCGTTGCACTGATAGCATCGATCGTTGCTGGACGATTACAGACAGCTTATGCCAACGCAGAACACTCGAAGTAATCCGAACTCGAGCTTAGTTAATCTCAACCTAGAGGAACTTGGACGTCTAGAGAGGACCATCAGAAGAGAAAAGAGAGAGAGAATGGTTCGAGAACGTTTGATCTTGATACCAGATGCTGAAGGTACCCTGAGGGACCAAGATAACAACCCGTACAATGCTGCTGGGCATCGGGTTGATGCTGAAGGGAATGTCATCCCTGATCCCCCTGAACCTGAGCTACGACCGCCAGGGCAAGCTCAAGGTAGAGAGATGGTAGTTCATGAGAGGACACTAGCTGATTACAATAGACCCGATGAGTTTCATGCAAACCGAGCAGCTCTAGTGCTTCCTGCCTTCGAGAGGAATGATTTTGAGGTAAAGACCATCTACTACCAACTGATGAGGCAGATTGCTTTTCATGGTCTTCAATCAGAGCAGCCTATGGATCACATTGACAAGTTTGAGGACATAGTCACTGGCATGAAGTATGAAGGAGTATGCCCGGATTATCTGTTCCTTAAGCTATTTCCGCACAGTCTTGCTGGAGACGCTAGTGCATGGCTGAGACAACTGGCACCTGGTCAGTATACTACTTGGGCAGCCTTAAAGAGTGAGTTCCTGCGCCACTTCTACGATGCTGCGCGCTCAGATCAGTCCAGACAGGACATACTCACTTTTTCCCAAGGAGCTGTGGAGCCTTTGACAACCGCCTGGATGAGATTTAAGCAATATCAGCGTGATTGTCCACACCATGGATTCACAGAAGTACAGCTGATTGGTATTTTCTTCAGAGGAATAGATCTTCCTTATCAGACTGCTCTGGATAATTCCAGTGATGCCAATTTCAGCACCAGAACTCCTACACAAGCTAAACGGTTGATAGAGAATCTGATTGGCAGCAACAGTTGCAAGACGATGGATGAAAGGAGGAAGAAATCTGGTGGAATCGTAGAGAATTCTGACATAGCTAACATAAGATCCAGATTGGACACAGTTTACAATCTTCTGACAAGTAAAAAAGCTGTCCACTTTGCCCAAGATATAGAGGTGATTCAGACTGAGGAGGACACTCAGGAAGAAGATGTAAATTTCATAGGAGGTTCCGGTTTCCAAGGTAGTAGATTTAACAATCAACAGGGGAACAGATTCTCAAATGGAGGACAGAATGGTGGTTTTCAGAAGACCTATGGACAAGGTACTCAGAGAACCTATGGATCTACATCCTATCAGACTCCTCCTGCACCTACAGCCCATGAGAGCAAAATGGAGGCTATGATGGAGCAAATGATGGAAAGTCAAACCAAGCTTTCTGTAGACAACAACAAGAAGCTGGACGCTGTCTATCAGGACCTCAATGGGAAGTTTGAGACATTGAGCACTCACATGAAGCAGTTGGACACTCAGGTGAATCAGATGTCCAGCTCACTGAAAGGAAAAGGAGTTGCAGACACTCATATTAAGTCCTGTTCTGTACTGATTAATGATGGATCTTATCTAGGGGAGAAATTTGAGCTAAATACAGCTGAGTTGGTGACTGAGGAAGAATTTTCGGATTTCTGTGAAAAACTCTCGGGTGGAAGTTGTGATGATCGCGATGCAACGATCGATACACATCTGGCATCGATCGATGCGGGTCGTGAACAAGCAGAGAATCCGTGGGATGAAAATGAGATTGATGCAGAACTAGCCCGCCTATTCCCTGATACATCTGAAATCACTCCAGAGGATGTTTATGCACGAGCTATTTGGCACTGTCCCAAGGTGTCTGAAGTGATTAGACAAGAGATTGAAGAGCTGAAAAGGCTAGAAAAGAGTGGTGAAGACTTGGAAGAAATTCCATCATCTGATGATCCACCTTATCATCCATGTGTTCAGAAATATTTGAACAAGATGTTGCCATTAGATGAAGAGCTGAAAGAATGGGTGATAGTAGTTCCTCAGCATATTAGTGATGTTCTGTTAACTAAGGTCCCAAAGAAACTGCCTGATCCTGGAGTCTTTGTACTTGATTGTTCTATCTTTGAAGATAGTTTTAGGCGTTCTCTGTGTGATTTAGGAGCTGCTGGGAGCATAATGCCTTACTCTGTGGCAGAGAAGCTGGGTATGTTGGATTTTGCTCCTACTAGGACACGTCTTATCCTAGCTGATCAGTCCATGCGAGTTCCTGAAGGGATCCTTATTGATATTCCGGTAAGAGTTGGAAACTACTTAGTTCCAACGGACTTCCTTGTGCTGAAATATGCCTGCGATCCGGATGAAGCTTTATTGCTTGGGAGACCATTCTTGGCTACAGCAGGAGCTGTGATTGATGTTAGACAGAGTCTAATAGACCTCCACCTGGGAGATGAGACACTGCGATATGAGATGGAGAAGCTGCGGAAGCCACTGATAGATGGACAGACTTTCAAGATCTTGGAAGCAGATGATGAGCAGCTGAATGAGACTGTGATAATAGATCCTGGAGCGCATTTTACTCCATCTTTTCTTGAACTGAAGCATTCTGCAACAGCCTATTCTCCGCCATGGATGAGGAGACTTGAACAGAGACAGAAAAAGTCTCTGTCAGGATCTTCCGGAGCCTGAAAGATCTTGCGCGTCCGGTCAAGCTATTGACCTTAAACAAGCGCTGGGTGGGAGGCAACCCACTGATAGGTACTAGTGTTTTTCTTTTTAATTTTTGGTGTTTTTGTTAGGATTTTACGTTTGTTTTTGTTTCTGGTGCAGTCATGTTTGCAGGTCTCGGATTAAATCGCAGTGCAGCGATCGATGCATTTCTGCATCGATCGTCACAACACGAAAGAAATCGCATTGCAGCGATCGTTGCGGTCCTGAGCAACGATCGACCATACACGAAAGTCGCCAAGTAACGGTCGATGCATCTAATGCACCGATCGATGCTGTGCGACAGAGGTAACCCGACAGACATAAACTCACCTTTTCAATTTTTTTTTTTTTTTTTTTTTTTTTTTTTTTTTTTTTTTCTTTTTACCGATCCTTCGCTGGACACTACTGGGGACAGTGTGTCTTAAGTGTGGGGGAGGTGCTACTGACGTTTATCTTTCTGTTTTCTTAAGAGTCAGTCCGTTTTTCAAAATTTTTTGTTTTATTGAGTCAAAATTGTTTAAGTAAGAAACTATGATTTTCTGAGGAGATTTACAAAACTTGCAGGAACTTAAGTAACCATTGGGATGAAGTTGCAGGATCTATCTCTGACTATTAGAAAACCCCATCACAGATCAACCTACTGGGAACACCCATATCACTTCAGGTACCAGAGGATCCTTTACTGACTTCACCCCTAATACTGACTTAGATTTTCTCACCTAAGGGCTTGGTATACTTTATGTCGGATTCCCTGTTAGTTCTGACACAGCCTGTAAACCTGTCCTATTTAGTCCCCTTCTCCCCTTCTATAAAGTAAAAAAAAAAAAGGATAATAAACTGAGGATGAGTTAGTAACTCCGAAGTGGTCATGGGACTGGTAGCAAACACTATTTTCTCTCATGTGATCCATGGAATGTGTCCAAAGTACACCCCATAACGGGAAGAACACTGATAAAAAAAATAAAATGATACCCAATGTGGGAAAAATCAGTTGTTAAAGAAGGGAAAGAGAAGAAAGGGACTAGAGAAAGATAGTATGGTGGTCTAGAGCTGATTAGGTAAGAATCCATGTGCCTTTAGATCGATACTCCTTAGGTGAGACCGCACTTAAATACTTGCAGAAGTCAGTAGGGAGAATTTGAATGCTTGAATGTGATTGTGGAGTTTACCTAGGACAGTTGCTAAGTGCGGGGGAAGTACATGTTGGTCTTGATATCCTGTGATTGATTCTTTCAGTGGTTTACTAAGGGGAATCTGAGTATTGTAGCTTCTAAGATGAAATGAGTTTCTGAAGAGTTTTCAAACCTCTTCACCATGTTTTAGTTCTATGTTTTGCTTGAGGGCAAGCAAAGGCTAAGTGTGGGGGAGTTGATATATCATGGTTTTTACCCACTTTATACCATGATATAGTTGTGTTTTTAGAGTCTTTTGTCTTTGTTTAGAGTCTTTTACAGGTTAAATCAGGATTGGAGCTAATTGGAGATATTTGGAGCATTTTGGGACTTTTGGGACGTTTTGGCCGAGAGCTTAACTCACTGTTCGTATAATTGATCATGCGTCGATCGTTGCACTCAAAGCATCGATCGATGCAGTCGCGAGATGGGCCGTACACGTCGGTTTGACAAGTATTGAAGATTTACAAAGAAGCCCAAGATAGTTCCAGTATTTACACAGAAGCCCCATCCGAGATTATGCCTATATAATAGAGTTTTTAGAGTTTTTATTATAAGTTTTGACATACGCTTTATAGTTGGCTTTCATAATTAAGAGCAGAGGATTTTTAGAGCTTTTGGGGGCTGATCTGAACCTGATTCATCATCTGTATTTGGAGAAGATTCCGAACCCCTTTTACTCTTATTCTTTTATGCAATTTACTTATCATATGATCATGTTTTCATTATCTATGTCTGAGTAGATTCCTAGTTAGGCTTAGGGTTTCTCACATAGGATTTCATGACTTGCTAGACTTGTTCAATTTCAGTTAAGGATTCAAACTATATCTGTTCTTCAATTTAATTGTGCTTAAAGCTAGTTCTAACCTGATCAATTAGAATCTAGATCTTAGGTTGCTAAATACGTCACGGAAGTGGGGTTTAGGAACCAGAATTAATTAAATTGGGCAATTAAACTTTGCGCAAACGGAAGTTTGGTTTAGGATAATTGTGAACATATCAAACTTGGACTTATTGCTAGTTTAATCTGTTAGTTCTCGCAAACGGAAGTTTGGTTTGCTGCACTTAGACTTAGAGAATTATCGCAAAGGAATTTGGTTAATTCTATATCTGTGTTTTGAGTTCTAGAACTGTGCTTAATTAGATCCTTGCTGAATGAACTGTCTGCTAGTCTGATTTCCTGAGAATACCCTAGGTTTGACGCTTTTAATTACTTGCTTTCACAACCAATAATCTCTGCTACTGATTTACTTTCTTGCACTGTTTTCAATACAATCACATTGCTTATTTCTAGCATTCATTCCCTACGGTTTGATTCTCTTGAGACCAAGTGTCCCTGTGGATTCGATAACCCTATATACTACTTTGACATTGCTGTTCACTTGCAGTTTAGAATAGGGATTAATTCTTGACCTATCAATCTACATGGGATGAACCCCTATTCTATCCATAATACCAAGTATAGCACATGGCCATGTCTGTTAGTGAACTACAATATGTCTCCAACGATGTGTATGAGGCCAGAGAATATTATGGTAACCCTTCTGATCCCTGGACCAACTGCACCAAGTAACAACATCGATGTTTACCTTGCTCCTTTGATTGATTATCTAAATGATTTGTGGAATGAAGGTATCCAGGTATATGATTCGTTAGCGAAGGATACTTTCACACTTAAGGCTATACTATTGTGGACTATCAGCGACTATCCAGGATTGGGGACCTTGTCTGGTTGTAAAGTTAAAGGGAAACAAGGATGTAATGTATGCGGGAAGGATACACCTTGTAGGTGGTTGACGTTTAGTCATAAGTATGTCTACTTGGGAAATAGGAAAAGACTCAAGCCTGGTCATCCATACTGACGCCGAGGAGTTACTGTGGAGGAAGGGAATCCTAATAGAATTCAAACAGGAGCTGAAATATTTGAGAACCTTAAGGATTATAAGAATGAATTTGGAAAACCTTTGGAGAAAGAGAAAAGGAAAAGGAAAAGATCAGGTTTGTGTGATGCTGATGAGCTTACCCATGCAGAATATGAAGAACACTCTGACCAATGGAGATGGAAGAAAAGTTCTATCCTATTTGATTTACCTTACTGGAAGGTTAGTCATCTATCAAAATAAAAAAGTATAAAAGAAATTTTATAATGTTTATCAGTTTCTAACCTTTTTTCTTTTTTGTTTGTTGAGTTAGGATATGTCGGTGAGTCACAACATCGATGTTATGCATGTAGAAAAGAATGTGTCTGATGCCATTCTTTCCCTTTTGATGCACAGTGCTAAGTCAAAAGATGGTGTGAAAGCACGATAAGATTTAGAGGAAATAGGGATTCGAAGTAAGTTACACATTCAGCTATGTGGGACTAAAACGTATTTACCACCAGCTGCTTATTGGCTGAGCAAGGAAGAGAAGAAGACATTCTGCAAGAGATTGGCTGAATTCAGAGGACCAGATGGGTACTGTGCGAACATTGAAAATTGTGTCTCACTTGATCCTCCTACGATTGGTGGTCTGAAGTCTCATGATCATCACGTTCTTCTCCAGAACTTGTTACCAGTTGCATTGAGAGGGTTGTTGCCAAAAAGACCTAGGACTGCAGTTAGTAGATTATGCAACTTCTTCAGTAGACTATGCCAGCGTGTAATTGACCCGGAGAAGCTAATAACACTGGAGTCTGAGCTTGTTGAGACGATGTGCCAAATGGAGAGGTTTTTTCCTCCATCTCTATTTGATATAATGTTCCATCTTCCTATACATCTAGCTAGAGAAACACGTTTGGGTGGTCCGGTACACTTCAGATGGATGTATCCATTTGAATGGTACATAGTTATTTTAGTTTTTATATTTTGTTATTTTATTTATTATAAGTAAGTATCTGAGATAGTTGTTTTACGATGGTCATTTAGGTACATGAAAACACTAAAATCGTACGTTAAGAACTACGCAAGGCCGGAAGCATGTATAGCGGAGGGTTACTTGGCAGCTGAATATATTGCTTTTTGCTTGGAGTTTCTCAAAACATTTGTACCAGTTCTAGAGTTTGCAAATCGTAATGAAGATGTTGATTTGGATGAGCGTATACTTGAAGGGCGTCCAATTAATAAGGGTACAGAAGTTACACTATCTGATAAAGAGCTTCAAATTGCTCACAGATATGTGTTGATGAACACAGCAGCTGTAAATCCATATGTTGAGTAAGTTATGATTTTTAGTTCCTAATATTTATTTAATATATGATTGTTGTTTGTTAGTCACTAATTCTAACTCTTTTGTTTTGTGAAACAGCATGAATCTTGACGATTTACAAGATAAGGATGTCCGTTGCAGAAGAAATCAAACTCTTTTGTGGAAGCTATACGGGGAACGTTTTTCACAATGGCTAGAAGAAAAGGTCTGTAGAAAGATCTCTATACATATTTTCTCTTTAAGTCAGTAATGATACTATCACTAATATCATATTGTATTTGTTTATATCAGATCCCTACTAATTCAAAAGAGCATTCGACCAAACTAAGATGGTTAGCATTTGGTCCAAGGTATAAAGCTCAAACGTATAACGGGTATATCATTAATGGACATTGTTTTCACACCGAACGCTTAAAGCGGAAGACTCAGAACAGTGGTTCAGCGTATTAAGCTTTTACTATGTGTAGATCAAGTGTGAAAGATACCAATCACGTGGCAGACATAGTTTCTTACTTTGGATTGATACAACAGATAATATTTCTGGACTACCACATGTTTGAGGTTCCATTATTCAAGTGTAAGTGGGCCATCAAAGGGAATGGTCTCAAGGAAGAAGAAGTCTTTATGCTTGTGAACTTCAGTGTTAACCAAACAGCATTTCGCCAAGATCCATACATTATGCCTTCTCAAGCAAAACAAATGTTTTACTCCAGAGAAGATTAAATATCACCTTGGAGTGTTGTTATGAGGGCACCACCAAGGGGGTATCATGAGTTAGAAACCGAAGAAGAGTTCGTAGCTGCGCCAATATCCATCGAATACAATGATTATTTGGGGAATTAATCTTCTGATGATGAGAGTTTCTGTGTTAGGACTGATTGTGGCGGGGTCCTAGAAGATGAATGATTTGGGATTGGTCGTTAGGTTTATTATGTATTTAGGATTATTGTCCGGTTGGGCCCCAATTCATATGGACACTGTTTGATTTATAGTTAAATCATATATACATCAAATTAATTAATTTGGTCCAACACATGATGGTCAAACCTATAATGGCTTTGTAACTCGATTTTTAAAGATGGAGGGAAAGAAAACCAACGCAATCGGGTTTGTGTTTCTGCACAATCCAATACATATGTACAATGTTTGTGTTTATACCATTTAATTGGAAGGGGTTGTAGTAAAACGAATATTTCATTTTGCTTTGTTTAATTTTTTTTATGTGTATTCCTTTTTGTTATGAAATATTTTGGTATTGTAATGATAAAACAAAGTGTTTAATATATATTTTGGTGTTTTGGATGATTGTATATGAAGATTGGAATGTTGTTTCCATTTTAATCGATAACAAACTGATTTCTATAACTATAAAATAAAAATTCCATGTCTATGATTAACCAATAAAATAATTACTGAATCTTCTTGACAATTAGGTTACTAATCTACGATTTCATTTTATTTGAATTTAAATTACAACCCAATTGTTAAGACAATACATTCTATAGAGTTTTGAACACATTCTAAACCCTAAACCCTAAAAATGGTATTTTTGATACTCTTATTATTTGAAATTTCTTTTCTTAAAAAGCCTATATAGAAATCCTAATTTTGTACCCTTTTTTTTTGCAACCCTAATTTGTACCTATTTATTCTTAAAGTAAACAAAACAATTTCACCTTAACAACCAATTAGAAGAGCTCGCTAAGATCACCATCTTTGACCGTTCGATCAGTTTCGCCATCTCCATCAAACCGTCCATTTTTTACTCGATTACACTTATATCTATATTAGGAAAACGCTTCGGCTCTATGTACCATAACCCTCTCCGCCATGAAACAAACAAGTATCCTCCGCCTGTAACTATTTCTTGTATTCTCTTTTAATCTCTCTAATATCTCTATTAATCTCTTTTGGGATTTAACCTCTTGAATCGATTTGGATGAAGGAACTATTTGTCGGAGCCGCAAGAAGCAGTGATTGATAAGAGGTACAATCTACTATTGATCATATATGAATTGTTAATTACACTTTTCTAATCTTCTTTGATACAATTCCTTTCCATCTCTTGTTGCAGGTTTACTCACTGTTGCACGAACGAACAAAGGTCGCAGAGAATCCCAAAGGTTAGGTCTTTCTAATACTCTCTGTTACAAAACCCTTGATGAGACAATTGATGTAGTTCTCTGTCTGCATAGCAACTTATGCATTTCGCTTGTAGTATATTCATCACTTACATGCATGCTTGACAGGTTAAAAACTATTGTATGTCTCTCATAGCAACAGTTTGCATTGAGGTTAGTCTTTCATGTCTATATGGTTTCTTTTTGTTTGTTTTTTTCTAATATTCGATAGTTTCTGACTTTTAATCGTCCTTCACTTTGGCATTGTAGTAACTGCTTATTATAATGGAACCAATGAAAGGACTCTTCTGCGGTCTCTCTGCCTTTGGATTTAAACCGCAACTCCCACAAATCCCTCAAGTCCCACAGCAAAACCAACAAGAAGCATATGAAGATGAGCGAAATGATGTGGAGGAGATCACCGAAGGACAGTCCTCCAAAGGCAAGGCTCCTACACTAGACTAAAGGAATGGTTGTAAATCTCAGTTGCTTGTTTAACTTTGTTATATGGTTATGTATTGGCTTTGTTAATCTTCTGAAACTTTTGTACGCTTGGAACAAGTCACTACAAGAAAACTGTCATTATAGGACTACCTTTGGCGACTGAACATATAGTCGCAAAAATAGCGACCGAACTGCGACTGTTGAACGACGAAATAGAGACGACAAAGAAACAGTAGTAAATTAGTCGCAAAGTTGCATCCAAATATTATAGTCGTAAAACAGTCGCAAAGTTGCGACTCATACACAACAGATACGCGTCCAGTAAAGATTAGTCGCTTCTTAGTCGCAAAAGCGCGACTGTTTTACGACTTCTAGTACGTCGTACAACATAGTCATAAAACGGTCGCTCTTTTGCGACTAATATGCGACAAACCATATATATATTAGTCGTGAAAAGCAGTTATACGCACATTTTATATACTTTTCGATTTAGTTATAACAACTTCTTACAACTTTTGTAGTAGTCGCAAAACAGTCGCAAAGACAGTCGCAAAACAGTCGCAATGACCTTCTATATATAGGACTACGATCTTCTTCATCCTCATTTCTATAATTACACACAACTTTCTTACAGAAACGTATCGATAAAAAAAAACATTTTTTTATAAAATGTTGGGTTATTATAATTCCTGAGAATGGATGTATCAGAGGATAGATCATGAGACGCGAAATTTCTCGGTGGAGTTCGAAATAGGGGTCGAACAATTCATGGGTTTTGCAAGTAACCAGCCCTTTGCGCTAAATAATGGAGGTAGGTTTTTCTGTCCTTGTAAGTTCTGCAAAAATGAGAAAGTTATTTCAGGGAATAAAATTTGGAATCATCTGTTAAGTAGAGGATTTATGGAAGATTATTATATTTGGTATAAGCATGGAGAATAAATTGATGTGGCTTTAGGACCAAATCATGTTAATATGACACATTTGGATAATGCGTCAGAAGATAGATATGTGGATATGGTGAATGATGCGTTTCGCGATAATAGGAGTTTTGACAACTATCCTGATGATAGTTGTCCGAATGTAGAAGAACCGGTACGCAACCATTCCAAAAAATTCTACGACTTGTTAGAATGGGAGAAAAACCCATTATACGATGGTTGTCGTGAAGGTCACTCTCAATTATCCTTGGCTGCTCGGGTCCTGCAAAACAAGATGGACTACAATATGACGGAAAAGTGCGTGGATTCATGGTGCGAGGTGTTGACAGAATATTTACCAGACGGAAACCAATCAACTGGCTCCCACTATGAGACCAAAAATTTGATGTGCAACTTAGGTCTCCCGTATCAGATAATTGACGTTTGTTATTATAACTGTATGATCTTCTGGAAAGAAGATGAAAAGTGGTATAAGTGTCAATTTTGTTGCGCAGAAAGATGGAGACCCAACGACGGAAAACGTAGAACCAAAATACCATATAGTTATATGTGGTATCTACCTATTACTGACAGATTGAAGAGGATGTATCAAAGCGAGAGGACTGCAGCGACAATGCTATGGCATGCTGAGCACCGAGCAAAGGATGGAGAAATGTCTCATCCATCTGATGCAGCAGAGTGGAAAATTTTTCAAGACTTGCATCCCCGCTTTGCCGAAGAACCCCGGAATGTTTATCTTGGATTATGTACAGATGGGTTCAATCCATTTGGCATGACTCGCAATCATTCGTTGTGGCATGTGATACTGACTCCATATAACTTGCCCCATGGGATGTGCATCAACACAGAATACTTGTTTCTTACAATTCTAAATGAAGGACCAAATCATCCGCGAGCTAGTCTTGATATCTTCCTCCGACCTCTTATTGAAGAGTTAAAAGAGTTGTGGTCTACTGGAGTCCATGCATATGACGTATCCTTGCATCAAAATTTCAATCTAAAAGCAGTGTTGATGTGGACGATAAGCGACTTTCCGGCGTATGGTATGTTATCGGGATGGACGACACATGGTATATTATCTTGTCCAATTTTTATGGATGATACAAAGTCTTTTTATCTACCAAATGGACGGAAGACGTGTTGGTTTGATTGTCACCATAGATTTCTTCCTCGTAGGCATCCCCTAAGGAAGAATAAAAAAGAATTCTTGAATGGAAACACGCTGTGAATGAGTATCCACCTCAATCTTACACTGGGGAGCAAGTTTATTATGAGCGGTTGTATAGTGTCCTACCACCTAAAACAAAGGATTACGGTGGAAACGGTCATGAGAAGAAGGCTGGCTTTGGCACCGGGCACAACTGGCACAAAGAAAGCATATTCTGGGAGTTACCGTATTGGACAAACCTCACTCTCCGACATAATCTTGATGTGATGCATACTGAGAAGAATTTTTTCGACAACATCAAGAATACTCTGATGAATGTTAAGGGTAAAACAAAAGACAACATCATGTCACGAAGGGATATAGAACGATTCTGTTATCGACCACATTTACATGTTTATTGACAACAGAAGCCAGGGAAAAGTTATTGGAATGGGTGAAACAACATGTTAAATTTCTAGATGGTTATTCACCGGACTTAGCCACTTGTGTTGATATGGTTAATAAAAAGTTTTCGGGCATGAAGAGTCATGACTGCCATGTTTTTATGGAGCGGCTATTTCCATTTATCTTTGCAGAACTCCTAGACAGGAACGTCCACCTTGTGTTATCAGGTACTAATAATACTTTCATTGGTTATCTCAACAAATTTCTAAGATTATAGTATTTTATAATAATCATTTTTCTTAATTGTATGTTATTGTAGGGGTTGGAGCATTTTTCGTGACTTATGTTCAAGAAATTTGCAGAAAAGCCGCGTCCAAATCCTAAAGCAAAACATAGTTATGATCATATGCAATTTGAAAAAGATATTTCCTCGTTCTTTTTTGACGTGATGGAGCATTTGCCTATACATCTTCCTTATCAAGCTGAGTTAGGAGGCCCTGTGCAATATAGGTGGATGTATCCTTTTGAAAGGTTTTTCAAAAAGTTGAAAGGAAAGGCGAAGAACAAAAGATATGCAGGAGGATCGATTGTTCAATCGTATCTCAACAGAGCAATACTTTGACGCAAATATACAAACAAAATCAAGGTAAACTCTAAAGCTAATTTCATTTGTGGATTATGTATATATTTAATGTGAATTACCTTTCACCGCGTAGGTTAACAAGATTTGACGAAGGTGAAGCCCCAGTGTATCATGTCAAAGGAGTACCTGATATATTTTATCGCGTAGGTCGTCCAAGTGGAGAAATGCACCAAGTATGGCTATCAGAGAAGGACTATAAATGTGCACATGCATATGTCTGCGAAATTGTGATTATTTTCAGACGTTTGAGAGGTAAAACTTGGAATTTGATTTATTTGGATTCATAAGCATGTGTTTTTATTTCTCACATATGTCTTCGTCTTATATATAGTATGTTCGAAGATTATATTTCGGCAAAATATCCAGGACTCCCAGAAAAAGAAATTGCTGTGAAAAGAGCTGAGGAATATTCTACTTGGGTAAACGGTTATGTATGTCTTAAAAAACCTTGCAAGTTTGTGTTTATACATATTGTGGACACATGGTAATGTATATTTGAATGCAGGTTACTTACTGGAAGAACACAGTTCCTTTTCCTCCTTGGGTCAAAGAGATCGCGAATGGACCCGTGAATAAAGCCAAAACATGGCCTACTTATTTCACAAGAGGTTATTTGTTTCATAATCAGAATCACGGCGAGGGGCGGAAGACTTGTAATTATGGGGTATGTGTTAAAGGTCAGAATTATTCTAATGCATCAGATGAAACAGATTTCTACGGGACCTTAACAGATATCATACAACTTGAGTACGAGGGGATAATTGATTTGAAAATCACACTTTTTAAGTGTAAGTGGTATGATCCTGTAGAGGCACTCGGAAAAGCAATGGTGGTGTTGTTGACGTTCTTTCATCGAGGAAATACAATAAATACGAACCATTTGTTCTAGGTATGTTTATACATACATATATCAATATCATATATTTATGTATTTTTAATTATATTCAATGTATTGATAATAAACAGCTTCACAAGCGGATCAGGTTTGTTATTTCCCGTACCCGTACACAAAGAAGCCGAAGCAATCGTGGCTCAATGTTATAAAGGTAAATCCAAGGAGTTATATTCCAGGAGACTACGAAGTTATGGAACCAACTCTTCTGCAACAAGAAAACGATGATGATGTACTTTAAACTACAATTGACGAGATCGAAGTCGAAAATGTGGTACAAGATGAAACTTCATTAGATCTTGATTATGATGTTGGAGATGCAGAACAAGAAGATGAATTTCAATGTAACGTATCATCGTCGGACGATGAAGATGACGAAGAATTGTACTAAATTTTAATATATATTTCAAGTTCGACAATTTGCAAAATTTTATTTTTATTTTTTATTTTTTAATCATCTTTAAAATCTGAAAGAAAAAAAATTATTACTATGGGCTTAAAAAAATTGGGCCTACTAAATTATTGGACCTACTAAATTACCTATGGCCCATTAGGCCCAAACTTTTTTTTCCTAAAGCCTAAACTAATTTATTTCCTAAAGCCCAAACTAATTATTTCCTAAAGCCCAAACCCTTCCCCACCAAACTAAAAATTTCCTAAGGCATTTTACCCTTTCTCTTAACCCTAACCACCCTAAAAGCGATTTCAACATCGTACCAAATCCGGCGATTTTGTGCTCCGACGATGGCAAACAAAGGCCGCGGCAAGGCTGTCGGAGGTGGTGGTCAGAGGCGAGCCGCGCCGAACATCACTCAAAGACCAGTAGGGTCAGCGCCGTTGAGAACTCAAACAACTATACCATCGCGATATGATTTCACGCCGTCATCCTCATCTCCGGTGCTCCAACGGCGAAACCCAAGCTCACCACCTCATTTATGCGACTTCCCACCACCGAGAGAGCTTTTTAAGGACTCCCAACCGCCACATCCACAGCCACAGCGAGAAATCGGACACTCCTATGGCGCAAGTCGAAACCAGGAAACTCCATCACCTACACTCCAGAACTCCCAAGCGTCTCCACCGGCAATCTCCCAAGATGATTTTAAGCCCATAGATGAGCTCGGCTTTGATGGCGAAGATGATGAGATGTTATATGTTGAGCCAGTTCTCCAGTAAGATCGACTACAACTCCTCAATAGCCTGCTCCTGGTGCCAAACCGCGACCTATTTACCACGGTTCTATCTCCCATACCAAAGCCAAATACAACTTGGTAAATTTATCAATCGATTGATTGTTTGAATGTTTTGATTTCTGAGCTATTCGTGTGTGATTTGTTAGTCAATTTTGGTGATTTCTGAGCTATGCGTCTGCGTGTGAGATTACTAAGCTATGCTTGTGTTTGAATGTTCTGATTTTTGAGTTAATTTGTTATTAAGTCTGTGCTTGAGAAATTGTCTCTTTCACGTTTGTGAGTTGTTTGAGAAATTGATCTTGCCAATAGATGATAATGTCTGAGCTAAGTTAGTGTTTTATGTCTGAAATTTGTCTTGCCAATAGATGATAATGTCTGAGATATGCTTGTGTTTTGTGTTTGAAATTTGTCTAAGTTATTGATTGTTTTGTTTCTTGTCTGAAACTTGAGCTAATTAATTGTTTTGTTTCTTGTCTAACCCAATAGATGATAATGTCTGAGTTTCCTTAGTCTTGTAGGTTTACTTTGGTTACTGTCAGTATTAGCTTCAATGTACTAGTGATAAAAACATTAGGTAGCATTTGAATGGTCACGTTCTGTTAAAGGCTTAGTGTAAAATGTTCTTGTTAAATGGTCATCATGATTTATATTTGTTTTGCATAGTTCATGTGGATCCTTTTGATGTGAATGATTAGGAAACTGATATAATCTTTTATACACTGTCATTTGCGATCTGTATTTGCATCTTGTCTGTCTTTTTTAGTTTGATCTTGTCTGTCTTTTTTAGTTTGATCTTGTTTATTTTATTTTTCTCTTTGTCTTACAAGTATATCTCTGTTTGTAGTCATGTTCTTAAGTAGAGGATTACACAATACTCTCTCTCTCGTGATTCAGTCTTTGTCATAGCTTGAATTACACTGTCATTTGCGATTTGTATTTGCATCAGATGATGCCATATAACATGCTTCTCTGCTGCCTATTTTCGATTTGTTATGCATCAGATGATTGATGCATACTGAGCCTGCAAGTTGCTATTACTCAATTGCTTGCTTATGTTATTGACATATGGTTTATTTTTTGCATGTTTGGTCGTGACAAGGGAGCATTGGTCCGGAAGATTACAAGAGTGTTCGTTAACAAGTTTGATGGTTCTTTTTTATAGCTGGACAGTTGTGCCTCGGGACCGACAGGAGCGATACTTCATTGAGTTCGCGGTAAAGGTTTCTTCATAATCTGTTAACATTTCTTCCTATTTGTTTTTCTTGTATTGTTCTTGTTAACTAACACATTTTGTCTTTGAAATGCAGAAAACTCACACATGGGATCCCTTAATCTCAGGGACAGTACAAGTGCCTTTTGAGAGGATCTTTCAGAGAAGAATGAAAGGTATGATCAGCACCGTACGCACTACTCGAAAGCGGCCTCGTTGGATTAGCGGCACACTGTGGACAACGATGATGGCCCACTGGGACACAGAAGATGCTAAAGCAAAGAGCCTTGCCACTTCCAATGCTCGCAAATCTGATCGTGAAGGTCTTTGTATGGCCATACACCTATCAAGCCAGAAGTCGTATGAGCAAATCCAACAGGAGATGGTTAGTGATTTGCACATTTTCTATATCTTTAACCTCTGCAACTTTATAGTGTTTTTATTTTGAAATTTCAGGAAGAAGAGATGGGCAGACATGTCAGTATAGGCAAGGTCTTTGTTAGGACGCATACGACAACCGATGGCACGTTTATTGATCTTAAGGAAAAGAATATATGTAATACCCGGTATTCAGAAATATGGTCAACGGGCAGAAGAAAAGTCAACAGGGGCAAAATCGTAATTTTGCCAAACCCAGGGGTAAAATGGTAATTTTATCAAAGTTTGAGACGGAAGCCGAGATGGGTCAAATGTTCTTTTTTAAAATCATAAAGAACATTTACAAGACCAGAATTGGAAGAAACGGAGCGGAAATATGTTTTTCGGCTTATCGGTCGGAAAACCGACTAAACCGAGAAAACTTCAGAAATTCATAACCGGAGATAGGAAACTCTAATTGAAGCAATTCAAGTTGCTAAATTCATATAAAATCAGGGAAAATCAGTTTATGGAAGGTTCGAGATTTATGGGAATCATCTGTTATTTTCTAAAACGATATTCCCGCAATTGAAGAAACCGACAAGAAATGGCAAGAAGGGTTATTAGTGGGTTGGGCCGGTTTAGATGGGTATTTTTGGACTGCACACACCAGAGACAGGTGTATTCTCCCCAGGTCGTCAGCTTTTCTTGAGAGGTGGCAAGCTCACATTTGGTGCATGAGAAAAAGGGATACATGCAAAGAATCTACTCTCACATCAAACTATTCATTCACCTAGCTCATTTTTGGGTGATCTGAATCTCTCTCCAGCCTCTCTCTGTCGACATCTCTCTCTAATCCTCTCCAGAAACATTCATCAAATCCAGCAAATCTTCTTGAAGATTGAAGAACATCTCAAGAACACATGATGTTCTTCATAACTTCTCTTACAAGAAAGACCATAACTTTCTCATCCTAGACTCAAATTACACTCTACAAAGTCCAGTAGCTTCCTCTCACTCTCCTCTACAATCTTCAGCCAGCCACCGTCGTCACCGTCGCCGGAGATCGCCGGAATCTGGCCAAGAAGCAGCCGCAGATTAGGGTTTGTGGGATCTCTCTCTTTCTTCAGCAGATTTCAGTGATTTGAATCCATGGGTGGATAGATCTTTTCTGAGCAGTTTGGTGGGTGGATGAGCTTCTGAGTCGCCTGAAAAAGCCTCTTCCGTCGTGGTCAACGGTCCGCCGCCGCCGGTCAACGCCGGAGAAGTCGCCGAAAAAGCCCTCTCGCCGCCGTGTCTTCAGCTGATTCTTCAAGGAGATGGTTTAGATGGGCTGGTTCAAGATTGAAGTTGGTTTGGATGGTTTGAGATCGGTTTAGGTTAACCGGTCAACTCTCGGTCAACCTTTGACTTTGACCCAGTTTACCTAAACCGGTCAATTGGATTTTGGTTCAACGGTCAACCGGTTCAGAGGTGTGGTCAACCGGTTTAGCTTGGTCAATGGTCAGAGGTCAACGGTCAACGGTCAGCTTCGGTCAACGACCGGTCATCGCCATGGTCAACGCCATCAAAGCGTCGACTCCGGCCGGTTTTGGTGTTGCAGTTTGTGTACGGGTGTTCGGGAAGCCTCGGGGTTCGTGTTCGTGTGTTCGGGAGGTTCGGGTTTAGTTCGGGGTCTCGGGAAGCCGTATCCGCATCCGTGCCGTTCATTCCGACATAAAGCATTGTGAGTCGGCTCAAACACTGTAGTTATGCATATAGATCGATAAATGGGAAACCGTAGAATTAGTATTGCATACCCGAATATGATTGATTGAATTGAGAATTGAATGACTGAATTAACGATAAACCGGCTAGGATTAAAAGATGCATGTTAGACTTAAACGGATTAAACCTGTTGCGTGCCGCTAGGTTGATAGTATCGTTGCGTGATGCATTCATATAGTTGTTGCATGTTAGGGCCGTATATGCATATATATGTAAGTAAAGAACGGTATTAAATGAATCTATATACGGGAACTACGACGAGTTAAAATATGGAGTTAAACCTAACAAACGTATAGAGTATGGAACGATATCGGGATTACCGATAAAGAAATGAATTAAGTTAATGAGAGATGAGAGGTCAGGGAGTCTAGTAAGCTACTAGCTCTAACCGACGTATTGGGGATTGATAAAAGATAATTAGGAAAGATTAAGAAGTGAGAAGTGTTGTGACTGGGAACCGTCTACGGGTTAGCAAGCTGCTAATCCAAGGTAGCGGCGTAAATTGGTTAAAAGACGTTAGCAACCCTTATAGGCCTGATTGTGAGTTGGTTGTGTGGTTTTTGTGTGGTTGTTGTGTGGTTGTTGTTGACCTTCTTGTGTAGGCCTTTAGATCGTTTCGGTGTTGGGCCGAGCGATCCGTGTGGACACTTAACCTGGTCATGAGACCGGTTAAGTCGTAACCGCTGACTCGGTATGGTGCTGAGTCAGGGGGCGGTGTTGGTGTGTGTGAGTAGACTTGCGGGAACCGGTGTTGATTTGATAGTTGTTTGTTGATTGAAATTGATTGTTAGAGTCCAAGCGAGTCTGCGTGTTTACATTTATGTACTGGAACTCTAGGGTGCGATAGATCCCACAAGTCTAGGTGTTTGATTACATTTTGGTACTTCCGACCCGATTGGATCCTCGGGAAGTTGCCTAATCGGATCATGGTGATTCCGGTTATGGCGTTAACCTACTGAGTGACACCGGTAGGTGTGTGGTCCGGAGAATACGGGATCGCGTCCTAGGGCCGGACTGCATGGAAGCTTGGGTTATCTAGGGGTAATCTGAGTCACCGCGTATCGATGGACAGAGAATGATGTCCTAGTCGTTGGACCTTGTGTGGATGGCTAGGAGTCGTGGGTTAGTTGCCATATCGGTAACGGTGGAAACCCGTGGAAGTTACCAAGATCGTAGGGGCCCAGTGTTGTGTTTGGTGTAGTTAGTGTTGGGCGGTAGTTAGATCGAGTCTCAATCAGGAACATGTGCCGCAGTGCTCCCGATTTCCTCTAATCGCCTTCTCTTTCTTTTGGCAATTGATTGTGTGTGGGCTCGACACGACGTGGTAGTGTGTGATTGGCTATTTTGTTATGATTGTTTATTATTTTGGGGGTTTTCGGGCGGGAATCTATAGATGATAGATAGATTAGAAGCCTTAGTGGGGAGCCGATTCACTGGGTGATCTTAGATCGCTCATTAGACTCTTTTTTTGTTTTCAGGTTAAGCAGCGACGGACGCGGGAGGTCCTCGGTGTAGTTTCGGGATTGCTTGTGGCGGGGTTTTGATTCGATGATTTTGGGTTTTCTCTCGGTTCGGCTTGTCGCCAATTTTGTATTGCGTTTTGAGTGTTGTTTTGTTGATTGACGAAATGATTTGTAAACATGAAAATTAAACGTTGTGTTGAACGTTTGATTACTCAGAAATGAATATGCTTTCCTGATATTGTGTATAATCCGAACCGACACAACTCGCAAAAGTAGTGCAAGGCGATCGACTTGTACTATGGAAGTGAGGATAGAGAAGTCAAAGATGGGTTAGTGCGAGCCTTTGTCTCAAACCGATCCGTCTCTGGCTTCGTCATGTGGCGAACTTTTCCTGTTTGATTTGCTTGGGTTCGATCGGTCATGTTCTTGTTTGATTGTTGACCGGTCAGCTCAACGGTATGCGGATGACGGGAAAGGGACGTTACAATATAGCTGACACATATGAGAAGAATTTGCAAGATAAGAAGTCCGAGCTCGTGGCAGCCGCAGCAGAAACTTCAGACAGTGATCGGGGACCTCCGGAGCTCACGACAGATGACTACAACTCAATATTTCTTCAGGTAAAGTCCCTAACTGGTTTCATTTTTCATACCTTGTGCGACTCATATAATCTGGGTTTTTTTGTAGTCTACTGTAACGGATGCCAGAGGACGTCCGTACGGAGTTGGAAGCCTCGACAACACTCCTCAAAACGGCAAGCGTAAGCATCCGGGCAGTGATTCTTCTTCTTTTGTGGCATTGCAACAGCAGCTTCAGAAATCTCAGCGCCAAATAGAAGAACAGTATGCGTATAAAGTGGAGTGTGAAAAAGAGCATAATCGGGTGGTGGCTGAACAACAAAAGAAGATCGATAAATTGTCATTGGTGGAGCAGTTCTTGCGTGAAAAAAACCCCGGAGTTTGTGGACTTCGTGGATTCTCAGTCTTCTCCATCCTAATAGCTAAATTTCTGATCCATGTTAGATATCTAATGTAGATAGGTGTTTTTTGATAACTCCATTGCTTGGAGTTTTGTTAGCTAGACAAACTTATCAAATGGCTATGTATTTGGGATAAATGTTTTGGATTGATTGATAGATATATGAAGCAAGTTTGTCATTATCTTATTAGGTATGTTATTTATGATTTTGAATGCTATTTAATTTTCCAGATTCGTAAGAATACAGCAACCAAATCATATTACCATATTTCAGATAATTTTGGATTTTGGTCACATTTTAGTCGTATAAGGTGTCCCAATTTAGTCGTAAAATTGGCGTATATTAGTCGTACATGACAGTCGCATATCAGTCGCGGATATAAGCCGTAAATGAGTCGCATATTGGTCGCAAATTTGACGACTAATTTGCGACTGATATATGACGTAAGCTATGACATACAATATAGTCGCATATTAGTCGCTCTTTTGCGACTAATACGCGACTACACGTATTTGCCACGAGTACTAATACAACTACATATATTAGTCGCATATTAGTCGCAAACGTATTTTTAGCGACTAAAATGCGACTCGTATTGTAGTCCTCATATGCCAGTTTTCTTGTAGTGAGTAAAGGGGAATCTTTTGATGAGGGTTTTCATTCTCATTTCGATTTTCTTTTCATATTAATATATTAAATTACAATTTTTATTAAAAATCAATATATAAATAATCAGATTAAATTCAATTTTAAAATTAATCAATTAACAAATACAAAAAAATACTATTGCAAAAATAAAACGCTATTTTTTATCCTGTAAATTACTATTGCAGAAATAAAACGCTATTCTAGAGTAGACTATAGCATTTTTAAAAATGCTATAAAAAATTGGGTAATCTGATATGTACAAACTAAAACAGATAAATAAACGCTTTATTTAGAAAACAAACCAATAACGTTTTCAAATACGTTATCTAAAATATTATGTAATCTGATATAAGTAGCAACTATAGCATTAAATAACGAAATAATAACATAAAGAAAGCGCTATTGTATAATATACAATTGCATTTAACGAAACGCTATCGTATACGTAACTATCGTAGCATAATGAAAAAGCGCTACGATAGGTCTTGGACCTATTGTCGCAGGGGCAGACACGTCGTTTCTAAATACGCTGCGATAGGATTAGATAGCGTTTTTCGGACGCTATGAATACCCGATTTTCATATGGTGTGTTGGTTGTTCGAGAAGACTGTTCGTGATGTTTGTAAGAGGAAGAGGTTAGAGATTTTTTTTTCATGTTTGGTTTGGATTGGATTACCCACTAAACCATTTTAGTCCAAGCATTTCAATCCAACTCATTAAAACCATTTATCCATTTTATCCATTAATCCATTTATATCCAAAATGTTTATCCATTAGGGTTAATGGTTTGGATTGGGTTAACCCATTATATTTTATCCATTTTGACACCCCTAAATATATTAGAAGATATGTTTTAGAGTTCTTATCAGAATTCAATTATGTACTTGACACTTCTTATATCAGAATTCAAAAATTATTTTTTTGACAAGAAATTTAATTAGGAGAACCAAATTGTATATATGTACTTGACACTTGATATCATAATAGGTTTTCCCTAATTATCTATGGTAGTGAAGTATCAATCTTGTCTATACTATTAAAACAGCAAGGTTTTTTGAAACTAACATTTCCTTTACGTGTTATTTAGAGGGCACGTCATTGGAATTTGGACGTAAATATTTTAATTCATTAAGGGTAATTTTGTCTTTATACATGAATGTCAGATGGGTCAGACCCAGTTTTAATTCGGATAAACATGCAGATCCTATGTGTCAAAATCCTGTGCATTGATTGGTGAAATTCAAAATATATTTATTGTTAATTTTTATATTTAATTGGATCCGTACATTAGATTTCTGAGAGAAAAAAACAAATTTTTAGGAAACTAATACAATCGTACCTTATTTGAAAATTCATGTTATTATATATTACTTATCCTATTAAATCATTCCAAAAGTATTAATATTAGATTTCAAAAATATCTATAAATTAATAAACAAACTATTAAAATCATTAATTTTTGGAAAATTCATATATTTGCAGTTATAATCATCACATACAAATTCGAAATCTTTATATCATATATAACCAAAATATTTATAGAGTTTAAAATGTTAGTTATCAAAATATATTCATAATATTTTTTATTTTAGTTTAAAATATTAATATATATTTTATATTATAGCCAAATCTTATAAGTTTTTTTTACTTTCGTTGATTTATTAAGAAAATAAATATTAAATTAAAATTTGTTAATAAAATTTATTATAAAATTATTTAAACTACTATAAAAACGGGTTGAACAATAAAATTAGCCAATTTTCAATCATAGAAGTTTTTTTTAAAACTACACGAGTTTAAAATATATATTTATTATTTTCAACTGATATATTCAATTTAATAAAATAATAAAATTAATTTATTTTATATTATTCAAATTTATGATGCGTCGAATTATAATTGATTTCTTTTATAAATATAGTATTTAACGGGTTGTTCCATCAGTTGCAAATTATTTATACCCTTACAAAACGTTTTTGGTAGATTTTTGATTTTTTTTTATTCAAAATTTTATATTTTATGGAACTTTTTAATTCTAATAATTCATAATTAAATTTAATTTAAGAATCTGGCATTAAATCTCTCATTTCCTAAATCTCACATTCCAAATTAAGTTGAATTCAAAATATCGTCATTAAATATTCCTTAAATCTCTCAACCCCGATAAATAAGGCAATTTTAAATCACATTTAATTTTATTAAATCATAATTCCTAAATCTTTGTAAATCTTAACTATATTCATCCTTTTTCAATAATAAAAAAAGATACCGCCAATCATTTTTAATTCAAAATCCTATCTAACATTTCACTCCAATTTATACACACTAAACCGTCATTTTCCGATTTTTCAGTTGCTCTATATTTTTCATAGCAGTGAAACTCCTCAGGAAATTAGCTATGTATGCGAGGGCTACTTCGTTTTTTTCCTTCTCTTTTGCTTTCCATATGTTTTGATGGTTTTGTTTTGTTTTTCTACATCATATCCATTTAGATCTCTTTCGTTTTCTTATTAGATGTTGTATGTTTATATTTTTACTTTTTTATTTATTATTCATCAGAATGAAGAACATCTCGAGGGCTCCATCTTTTTTTTCTTAGCTTTTGTTTTCTCCTATGTTTTCATTTGTGTTCCATTAATGACTGTATCGATGGCTAAATCTTTTTGTGGTTGCTTTCATTGAATTCTGTTTTTGATGGTTTTGTTTTGTTTTTCTACATCACATCCATTTAGATCTCTTTCATTTTCTTATTAGATATTGTATGTTTATATTTTTTACTTTTTTATTTATTATTCATTAGAATGAAAAACATCTCGAGGGTTCCATATTTTTTTATTACCTTTTGTTTTCTCCTATGTTTTCATTTTCATTCCATTAATGACCGCATCGATGGCTAAATCTTTTTATATGGTTGCGTTTATTGAATTCGACGGTTTTCGTTAGCGGGTGATGGATCATATTTTCACGGTGGCTATATCGATTGTTTATTTCTTATCGAGGGTACATAATGTTTTTAGTATACACCCAATTCTTTTTAGTTTTTTTTCGTTGTGAGTGTTTTTCTTCTTCTTTCATACAAATAACACAATAAGAAGTTTTTGCATTTTTTGTTCTTTTTTACTTTCATTTTTAGCATTTTTTACCAACATTGATTACTTTTCCTTTTTTCTAAATAATTAATAATAAAATTTTGAATCAATTACTATGAATCATATATATATAGTCATATGTAATGATTGTTTTTACGTGTTTAGTAGTTTTTTTTTTAATTTTGCAATTAGTGGTTATTTTTAGATCTTTAAAATTTAATTACATTTATTTAGAAAATATTAACTATGTATGTGTTTCATTAAATTCCGTAGATCATACTAATAGATGTCTAACTTTTAAACTTAATCCATAAATCATACTTATTCATTTTCCAAAAAATAAAATAAATATATGTGTGTTTCATTAAATTCCGTAGATCATACCTAATAGATGTCATACTTTTTTCTCTTTTTTAGTGTACATGAAGGTTTTTTTATATTAAATATTTTTTTTAACCCGGTTTGAAATGAATAAAATCCCCTATACATTAAAAGGTTCTGAAATATATTCCTTTTCGAAATTGTAAATCTTATGAATCTATTTCTTTAACATACTCCTAAATTTCTTAATCTAATCCTTAAATTTAATGCATAAATTCTCCTACAATCACGTTTAGAATATTGCTTTCCTAATATACTTTACACAAGTAATTAACGAATTTTTAATTTATTCACTAAATATGACTTTTTAAAAAAAAATTAGTTATGGAGTTCTAAATTTAAACCACACATAAATTCAAATCTGTTAAATCTCATAATAATCAGCTACCACACGTAAAATAATATGAAAACAAAAAAAACAAAAATATGTGATTATGTTCTCTTGGTAGTTAGCACGATTTAATTAAAAAATCTATTTTTTATAAAACCTCTTTTATAAAATATCAACTAGGTAACTTTCCCGCACCGTGTGTGGGATGAATGATTTCGTCGAGGATTGTTTCACTTAATTAAGAAATTAAACATGTATAAATATTATAACCTATACAAATTTGAATTGAAACGTAAATTTATAATAAAAAATAAGAATAATAAAAAAGAATCGAGAAACATTAAAATGCAATATTATTGAGACAAAAACACAACAATTGTTGAAAATAAGCACATAAATAGCAGTTTAATATAAGTGAACAAAAATTAGAGAATGGCAATATTCAAGGCAAACCATGCATTTTGGAATATGTCATAAACAACATCATTAATAGTCTTTACATCCAAATAGCACCCTTACAAACATTATGTTTCTAAACAATTGCATAGCAATAATCACAAACACTATTTTGTATCCTTTCATATCTTTTGTGCCATTTAGAACACTTTGTATCAAAATATAATTTATCATATATAACACGTTTGTTGAGCTTAAAATTAATAATTGTCTTTTAGCCTAAATTAGAAAATATGAGATTAATAAGATTTTAAAATCAAGATATACCATTTCCATAAAAATGTAAAGTAAATAAATCAAATACCCTCAAAATATATATACCATTTTTAATCATTGGCACCAAAGAAATGTATATTTGATGTTTATACGGAAGTTTAATCGAATATAGTCTTGTTAATTATGGGATGTGTATTTTTGAAAATAATTTCCAATTGTTATTTTAAGTATATAGTATCGTTATATAATTAGATAGACAATATTAAGTAAAATATAGCTTGCTTTATTGATAAAAGCACATAGTTCAAAAAAGTATACCTATTTTATTTGTTTGATTGCACTTGTATAGTAGTAATATAGAATGTGTAGCTTAGTAGCTAACATAATAAAAATAGGTATAAATGATTGAGATTTAAACGCAACCCATTGTATAAGTATATAATAATATATCAACAAAAAAACCAACAACGTCAAAAAATCAACAAAATAAGAAAAAATAATAAAATAGTGTGAATTTAATATGTCCGATTTCAATTTATAAAATACCATTTAAAATTGTGTGACCAAAATATAATTATCAGATACTTTTAACATAAATTAAAAATTAAGTACATATAATATTTGGAAATTAACTTTTAAAACGTAAATATAGGAAAAAAAATATATACAATTGTTAATTTGTTTATAAATAAATAAATGGTGTTTGAGATTTTTTAAATATTCCAGGATTGTTATATGATATAATCAATAACTATAGTCGTTATTTTCGAATATCTATTTAATAGAATTAACATTTGAATATATTTAAAATTGATCATTATAAAATATTATGAATTAATGATTACAAAAATATTGGAATGATTTATGTTAAGCAAATATAGAAATTGAGAGTATAGGTGAGTTAATATGGGTAATTTAACTTATTTTGTTAACATTTAGAATGACCAATCAAATGTAAGCAAAAGAACCAACCATATTTCTATTTTTCTGTATTTTAATTTTATACAAAAGTTATATTATAGTTAGGATTGTATCACGATTTTCTTTAACTGAAAGTAGAATATTCATTTGTTCATTTTTGTTATTTATTAATTTTTATACACATATTTTGTTACTGTTAAGATATTATCATAATTTTCTTTTATTAAAATTGTATATCTTAATTTAAAAACCTAATATTTTCGTAGGAGATTGTTGATGTGTATAACCTTGGCGTGATCACCCATTATCAACAGAAAAATATTGATAATGTAACAAAATTCTAATGTAAACCACATCTTTTGGTTGTACACATCTTTTGAACGGTAAGTGATGGTGGATCGTCTGTTGATAATGGTTAGTCTGTTGATAATGGTTTACATTAGATTAGTGACACGATCATCATTTAAAATAGCGGTGTGGTAATATAGTTGTTCTAAAGTGAAATACCATTAATAGATTTCATATGAATTGCCTTACCATTAAAATAGTTCTAATTCGTTGTAATCTGCGCCCACGCACACACACTTTATTCTATTCAGAATAATTAAACAATATAAGTAACTTAATACAAATGGTGAAATTTTATACATAGTTGCATCTAATATTTAAAACCACAAAACAATATCTTTTTCTTAAATACTTCGTTGAGTTCCTGCTTGGTTTGGATTCCTATAAAACATAGCTGCACATTCATCAAAACTACAAAACAAAATTAGAACCATTTGAATTATAAATAATAAATATCTATTGTTTGACTTGGTATGAACAATAAGTGCAAATTCATGAAAAACACATAACAAAATTGAAACAATATTAATTGTAGGAAAATAGTTAACTAACGTTTGGCTTTGTATGAAATATAACTGCAAATTGATGAAAATCACACAACAAAATCGAAAACATGTTAATTATAAGAAAATAGTTACTTATCATTTGCATGGTGTGTTACATACCTGCAAATGCATAAAAACCATATAACAAAATTAGAAAAAATGTTAATTGTAAGAAAATAGTTACCTATCGTTTGGCTTGGTATGTTACATACCTGCAAATGCATCAAAACTCATAACAAAATTAATAGCATGTTAATTGTAAGAAAAAAGTCACCTATCGTTTGGTTTGGTATATTACATACCTGCAAATTCATCAAAATCACACCAAAAATTAGAACTATTAATTTCAAAGAAAATGAAATGATTCGAGATGTGGATGTTATGAGGCTGTGAGAGGCTCTATTTATAAGGTGCATAATATTTAGGGTTGCACTAAATTTTCGAAATCTTCTATTGGAAGACTAGAATATTCTTTGAAATATTTTTTTTTTCAAATTCGATCATTAATATTCGATACTTATTAGTTGCTAAATTATATGTTGTAATTTATTTTGAATTTGAAAAGTAAGGAAATAAAATATAAAATAAATATAAACTGTAATCTAAATTTATGGGAAAAAGTTAAGATTACAATTCGAAAGTTTAGGAAACCATATTTAATTATTTAATTTGTTTAATTGTCGAATTTTGCTTTTTTAAAAATCAAACACTTTCCTAAATAAATTTTGATTTATTTTTAATCTCGAAAAAAACTCTCGACCAATCAAAACATTTCACTAAAACTATGTCATCAATGACATCATAGTTTTGATTGGCCAATAATCATCCACATCATCAATTCTAATAATTCGACTTCGCATATAAATAGTAGATTTCGAATGAATTTTAAAATATATTAAAAAAACATAAATTCGCGTTCTTGCAGTACGGGTCAAAATCTAGTTGGTATTTTAAGGTTTTATATATACAGCAAACCAATATCACATCTTGGTTCATAGTTAGTTCTTAGTTGCGTCGGCTCAATTCGGTTAGGCCGGTACACGCTAAACCAAAAGCGATATGGATAATATTGGGGCTCTAGTAATTAAATATTTGAAAATTGACGCTCACTATAAAATCCGTACAACTGCAAAATTAACCCTTTACAAACCTTTAAACTCCGTCGTCGTCGATATACAAAGCTTCATTTTCCGATTTGCTCCATAGAGAAGAAAGATTAGAGAAGAGACATGCCGTTGGGAGATAAAGGAGGATGGGAGATGAACCCTTCAAGGTTCTGCGGCGTGGAAACAGATTTCTCGGATGATGTTCCTTCACTTCTCTCTTTCAACATCGAAATTGTGGATTCAGAAACCACATTGAAGCAAGAAATAGCTTATATATGACTCTTGATGGGTTTTAAGTTTTAACCGAAGGAAGTAAGAAACCATGTATTGTGTTAATGTTATTGTGATATGTTTCAGGCGTGCCTTCTGTTGAAAGTTAAACTTGATTTTTGGATCAAGTTTAATAGTTGGGTCATTGATCCAACATAAGCCCAGGACCTTGATCCAACTTCTAGAATATCTCTAGAAAAATATTTTCACATATCCACCTCCTCAAATATTTTAGAAAATTCATCCACCTCCTTAAAAATAAAAATCTAGATTTTTTTCATAGAAAAATCTAGATAATTGTAATATTTTAATCAAGATATTGTGGTAGAACTCTCTAGATTTAGGATTATAATATTAGAGATATTTTGTAACATGGAGGCTATAAATACCTCCATATTCTCTCATTTGTAACTAAGTTGCTAGAGTCTTCAAGTTGTTCTCTAAGTACAAATAAAAACTTTCTTCTTCCAAAAATTTTCTTTTGTCTTCTAAGTTCTCAAACACTTTCTCCACACTTATAAATTTTCATTCCAAAACCTTCTACCTACTCCTAAAGGGCCTTCATGCGCAAATTACGCTAGATGTGTTAACCAGATCTTAAAGGGGAAGACTGAAATTGAGGTGCTCTTGCTTCTTTTCTCCTCTTCTTTACTCTTTTATCTTCTTGAATCTTTATTCAATCTCATTCTGCACTGAAGCTATCGCTTAGGATTTCGCTGAGAGAGTTTCGTGGTACCATGATGGTAAGATTACTGTTTCGGCAATTTAATCTTACCACTCTTCTATTCTGTATATGGCAGAAAGATTCGTGGAAGATGTGGAATTCATTTCGTCTTCTTTGTGACCATGAAAGTAAGCTGTGTGTTGCTCTTGATTTTAGGTGAGTCCAGAGAGAAACCGTTGATTCAAATGTCCTTTTCTTTCCTTTAGTAGACTCAACAGCTTTTCCTTTCTGTAGGAAAAAGCTACCATCTTATAGTTCAATAAGGAGATGGTTTGGAGAGCCGGTGAAAGCAGCCATAATAAGCACTAAAGTAATAGCAGACGTAGCAATTTTTGTGTGCATCATTTGGCATTGAAGAAATCAACCCTCTGATTCCATTTGCGGTTTTTCGTACCAGACCCTCACGGTGATACTTACTTGTTATTATATTTCAATAAGGCGATGGTTTGGAGAGCCGGTGAAAGCAGCCATAATAAGCACTAAAGTAAAGCAATTTTTTCTGCATCATTTGGTATTGAAGAAATCAACCCTCTGATACATGAATATGATTCTAATTCCCTTTGCAGTTTTTCGTACCAGACCTCACGGTGATACTTACTTGTTATTATATTACGAAGAGATAATAAAAAGATTTTTCCAAAATTCTGTTCAGGTAAGAGCATCGTTCAGATTATTTATCACATTTTTAAAGAAAATTTTTGCTCATTCGGTTTTAGTTTACCTGTAGTCCATAATCACCAACCTTGCTTATGCAGGTTATAATTTCCGGAAAACCCCTGCTCAATCTTCAAACGGATTCTGTTAATATCATTGAGGGTAAGTTTTCTTTATTGCTTGTGGGCGCTGCCGCGCTGATTTGTGAATTTAGGCTGTTTCTTGCGGTATACTTTTGAATAAGTGTTACTCATTTAATTTGGGTTCTCAGGTATGCAGACGCACCCCCATAAGACATATTTGGACTGTGTTAGCAAAATGTTCCACAGTATGAAACCACTTTCTGAACAAGAACTCATGTGGATTAGACTTAGAGACTGTTTGTACAGGCCATTGCAGGTTATATCTTTTTATAAGTGGTTTCACGTATTGGTAACTAGTCTCTCGCTAGCTTTACATATTATTCTCCGTCTCCTTATAATGCAGCCATTGAAGGATAATGTAGTTGCCAGCACCTATGAGCTGTGTGAAAGAGACTATGCTAAATACATCAAGGTATGTTACCTGTTGCTAGTTTTTAATGTTATCATGTCTCTTTTATGAGATTTTTCCCCCTTTTTCCTGCCTTGATCAACTGAAAGGAAATATCTGAAAGACTAATGAATGTGTAATGTTAGCACAATCTAATATCATATACTGTTACCCATCATTGTCTTAACTTTTTAGTAATATTTGTGTTGCTAGTATCAAAGGGCAATTTCTAAAGCATTGGAGGATAGGGTCCCTAATGAGAAAGCGTCCGAGTTAACTACTGTAATTATCTTAGATTTAGTTCTATTTATTACTATTTTTTGGACACTTGAACATGTGGTGCTATTTACAATAGTAAGACTATGTACATTGGGGGTGTATTGCACCAGTTGTATTTTTTATGTTTTTGTTTTGCAATCTTGTCTCTTTCCAAAAGTTCTTGCAAATGTGTATTTTTTGCCTTCAATTTGCATGTTAAAAAGACAAAATACCCTCACACATCTTATCCATCCCTTTTCTATTTTGTTTTTTTTCTTTTCTTTATTTTCCTCTTCTTCTCTTTCTTCCTTTATCTTTCTTTTTACCCTTCATTTTTTTGACGGTGGATAGCATTGCGGAGGTTAGATTTCCGGCAATATAAACCACCAGAAGAAAGATATAAACGATCGATATACCAGAATTCCAAAAAAAAAACGGAGTTAATACAGAAGTTTCGAGTGGATAGTCTAGACTATCTGTCCATAATATCCATCCACGTGGACAACACGGCGATCATATTACATACTAGACGCTTCCCGTGGATAAAAAGCGGACAAGGGAAATATTGCTTTTGGGGTGGATAATGGGCGCATCACACCCTTGTGTCCACGGATTCACAACATGTGAATTATTGAACCAAATTTGGTATCCACTAGAAACAAAGTTTTTATGATTCATAACCACACAAATAAACGCCACATGCTAAATGCTTTCTATGGATATGGCAGATAATATCGATTATTCGTAGACACTGCCATGATCTCCTCACATACTAGACGAGTATGATGGACATAAGGTGACCAAGAATTTATATGATCGTAAAAATGTAATTGGTAAACAAAATTTTAAAAGCTTACACGGACGATGTTGATTATTCGTGGACACTACCACAATTATATCACATAATATACGGTTTTGATGGACAAATAGGTGTTCAAGAGTTCACATTATGATTCCTAGCCACACAAATAACCAACACGTGTTAAAATGCTTTCTATGGATATGACGGACAATATCGACTATTCGTAGACACTGCCATGATCTCCTCACATACTAGACGGGTCTGATGGACATAAGGTGGCCACAAGTTTATATGATCGTGAAATGTACCTGGTAAACACAATTTTAGAATCTTAGGTGGACGATGTCGATTATTCGTGGACACTACCACGATTATATCACATAATAAACACTTCTGATAGACAAATATGTGGTTAAGAGTTCACATTATTATGATCCGTGGACACAAAGTATGTTGGTTCCACTGTTCATCCAAAAACAATATTTTATGGAAACAAATTATCCCAAAAGTTCACATTATTGTGATTCGTGGACACAAAAATATGTTGGTTCCACTATCCATCGAAAAAACAATATTTTATAGACACTTTTTATCAAAAAGTTCAAATTATTGTGATCCGTTGACACAAAAATTATGTTGGAACAACTGTCCATCGAAAAAGCAGCATTTTATGGACACTGTTAATCCAAAAGTTCACATTATTGTGCTCTATGGACACAAAAAAAATATATTATTTCCGCTATCCATCCAAAAAACAACATGTTATGAACACTATTCATCAATCAAAGAGAGTTCTTTTGTCATAAGGACATTTTAGTCTTTTTAACATTGCAATTGACCCAAAAAGATACATAAATGCAAGAACTTTTCCAAAGATACAAGTTTGCTATTAATCTTTCAAAAAGATACACTGGGTGCAATTAATCTGTACATTGGCAATAATTTCAACACCCTCACTTTTATCCTTTATCACTTCACACCTCATCATCTTTCTCTTACACATAATCATCCGATACACATTTAACTATTTTACTCTACAATGGTTTTGTTTAAAAGAATTCAACAATTTATCCTGGAATAATTGCACCCAGTGTATCTTTATTACAAAGTAATAGCAATTTTGTATCTTCCCAAAACTTTTTGCAATTTTGTATCTTTTTTGTCTTTTTGTGGTGGTTAGTGACTATTTAGTCTTAGCTTTTGTCTTTTAGTATATATAGTTAATTAAATACCCTATCCATAATTCATCTTCTATCCATCCCATCTTCTTATATTTATTTTAATTCTTTTCTTTTCTCTTACACTCTCTTTCTTACTTTATACATTATTTTTTACCCCACGTTTTTTTAACTGTGGATATGATTAATTGAGTGAGGTTTTCGGACTTATAGATCGTCGTAATGGTGTTATAATTGGTCGATCTATCGGAATTCAAAAAAAAAAATAGGACTTCATACGAAAGTTGCGAATGGATAGTTTAGAGTAGATGTCTACAACATCCATCCACGTGGATACTTATGATGAACAAGATGCTTAACAAGATGATTTAACAAATGATGTTGGACTATCACATGAATGATGAATCCAAAAATATGTTTACCATGGGTAAATGTTTAACATATGATTATTCGTGGACAAGATGCTCAACAAGATGGTTTAACATGAATGATGATGGACAATATGCTTAACAAGATGGTTTAACATATGATTTTTCGTCGACACCAAGTATGTTGGACGATCACATCTCATTCTTAATAAGATGGTTTAACATATGATGGACAAAATGCTTAACAAGATGCTTACCATGTGTAAACGCTTATGATCCGTGGACACAAAGTACGGATCTAATGGACAAAAGTTGGTTAAGAGTTCACATGATTGTGAATTTGTGGACATAGAGTAGGTGTAGACCATGTTTACCATGGGTAAATGTTTAAGATATGATTATTCGTGGACAAGATGTTTAACAAGATTTTTTAACATGAATGATGATGGACAAGATGCTTACCAAGATGGTTACCATGAATGATGATGGACAAGATGTTTAAAAGGATGGTTTAACATATGATTATTCATGGACACAAAAGCATGTTGGACGATCACAATCGGTGGTCAAAAGTTATCATTTTTGTGATCCGTGGACACAAGTACGAGTCTAATGGACAAACGTTGGTTAAGAGTCCACATGATTGTGAATTTTGTTGGGATAGTGTCCTGAAATCACACTTGTACTCACTCCTGATGATAGTTGTGTGTCGAGATCAGACATTCGTATAGTACTGGGCGGTTGCAATGTTTTGCTAGAAGCCTCTTGCAATCTGTAAGTTATGAACTTACTACCAGTACTATATGATCCTATAGGGTCACACACCTAAGCAAACTGGAAGCTACGACATGGGAATGATCATTATGGTAATGATCATATTAATGTGTATTGGATACACATTATAATCGATAAAATGGTGTTGTGTCGATCGACACAGCTTGTGTGTCGGTCGACACAGTTCGGGTTTTTCGAAAGGCTTTTCGAATTAAGACTTGATTAAGTCTGGCCCGTTAATTGTGTTTTAGGTCGAATATAACAAGTAAGTTTCGACCTAAACACTAAGCCGTCCACTTTTCTTGACAGAAACAGTAGAAGCACCAGAGAGAATCGATTCCTGTTGATCCGGCACTAGCATCCCGTTTCCAGCGAGCGTGCGTGTGTATCTGGTAGAGGCTAGGCGTTTGCGTTGCACCACTGATCTCGTTCACCATCTTCATTCCGCTGCCAGAAAGGTAAGAACGAAGTTGGTTTTCATTCAATATATCAAACCCTAGATCCAGTGGGATCCAACAGTGGTATCAGAGCATGTTAGGGTTTAGCTATTGAATCTGGTGAAATTAATTAGAAACTTGATGTTGTTGGATTGAATTTTGCCTGTTAAAATCGTTTTATTGAATGTTAATCTCGGATTTTGTTCATGTTGAAAACGATGATATTGTTGAAATCGCACTGTGTCGATCGACGCAAAGCGTGTGTCGGTCGACACGCCGCGAAACAAAACGTAAAATTTTAGGGTTTGTCGCAAAGTATCGATCGACACAAAGCGTGTGTCGGTCGACACAAGGCGAAAATCCGCAAATAATTTTAGGGTTTCGATCTGAGATCGAGTACCTGTTTTCCTGCTGTGTCGGTCGATACACTGGGTGTATCGGTCGACACAGGCAAAGCAATTAGATAGACCGGTTCAATTGAATTGAACTGGTTATCTCGCTCGGTTAATTTTAATTAACCAAATTGGTTCTGGTTTGGTCATGTCGTTCGACACACAGTGTGTGACGATCGACATGGACTATTAAACCGAACCGGTTCAATTGGATTGAATCGGTTATGTAAATTCGATCTGGTTTGACCGGTTATCGAAGAACGGTTTAATTCTAGTTGCATCGACCGATGCCAATGGTCGGCATCGATCGACACAACGTTCGCAGATATGCTGGTTGGACCACATATTTGCATATACCAAAACAATTTAATCCTAAAAGTTGTAGATGAATCTAAACTAAATAAAACTGAATGTTTTAAATAAATTAATAAATTCTTGGATGTATATTGGATATGCATCAAGATAAAACGGTTCTTTTCCTCAACTAAATATCAAGTGATCTTGATGTCTTGCCCGATCTTGTCTACTGTCAAGACTCGTGTCGTTTGTTGGATAATCTTGGAGTCCTCGATATCCACTGCAACGTGAGTAAGGCAGGTGATCATTGACAGACTTGCAGTGCAACTGTCAGTGATCACAAGACAGAAAATGGATTGGTTTTACTTGACTGGGCTGTCAGAAGTTCTGGGCCCAGAGACATCAGAGTGGATTGGACATAGTTTGTCTTATCCACGACCAAGAGTTGTACTGAGTACAATTAGCAATGATTTGCTTACCTAGATAGCTAAAATTTTAGTAACGGCGAATCGCCCACTCGAATTTTAGTAATCTGAGGATCTTGGCTCATTGTATTCACCCTAGGAAACATAGTTTTGAATACAATGCGAGTTTTTCTTATTAGATAAGAATTCTCATTTCTTGAGCATTATAACTAAAACTTTACCTCTTTTAATTACAGCTATGTCTGTCTCAACTCACATCAACACTTTCTCACTAAGATTCGTCCTTGAGAAGGACAAGTTAAATGGATCTAATTTCTTGGAATGGTATCGGAACCTGAGAATAGTTCTCAGGCAGGAGAACAAGGAATATGTCTTTGAAAGAGTTCTCACAGAGAGGCCACGTTTTAATGCCCCGCAGACAGAAAAGAATGCTTGGGATAAGCATTCAGCTGATGTCAAAGATGTTAATTGTCTAATGCTGGTGACTATGAACTCTGAGCTGCAGAAGCAATATGAGAACGTGATGTCACCCATTGAGATGATTAACAGCCTGAAAGCTTTGTTTCAGGAGCAAGCTCGCACAGAGAGATACCAGACGGTTAAATCTCTCATGGATTGTAAGCTGGCTAAGGACAGTCCAGCAAGTCCTCATGTCCTTAAAATGATGGGTTACATTGATAACCGGGGGAAACTGGACTGTGCCATTAGCTAGGAGCTGGCCACTGACATGATTCTGCAGTCTTTGCCGTCGTGTTTTGATCAGTTCATCATGAACTACAACATGCAAAACATGACTAAGACATTGACTGAGTTGCACGGTATGCTGAAGACAGCAGAACCGAATCTCAAGAAGGCTACTCCCTGTTGGGAATGTCCTGAAATCTATTGTACTTGCTCTAAGTGAAAGTCGTACTGTCGAGATGAGACAATCATATGACACTGGGTACTCATAATGCTTTGCTAGAAGCCACTTATGATCAATGAGTTGAGAACTCATTGCTAGTGTTATATGATCCTACAGGGTCACACACCTAAGCAAACTGGACGTTGAACATGAGGTTGATCATTAATGTAATGATCGGGTGAATGCATATTAGATATGCATTCAATATCGAGTTTCTGAAACAGTGTCGATCGACATAATAAGTATGTCGGTCGACACAGATCGACCGTGTCGATCGACACATAGAGTGTGTCGGTCGACACGACTCGCGGATTACCAAATTAAATCGGTTTAATTGTTGGTTAATTCCGGGGTGGTTTAAGTCAACATATATAAAGATATGTGGTCGACCAAAACACTAATCTCACCTAATTCACAGCCACCAGAAACTAGAGAGAAACCTCTTGAGAGATCTGATCTCTATAGGCACTAGCATCCCTCCTGTTCAGTTTGTGTGCGTGTGGATACCAGTAGAGGCGCAGCATTTGAGGCGCTCTAGATCTCGATTATCTGTAAATCTTCCGCTGCTAATCACCAGGTAATCTCCAGATCTGATAAGATTCAATTACATGAACCCCTAAATCCTAGGCTCGGAATTCAGACCAGGATTGCCTAATTGGATTAGGATCTGCTAGAAATTCCTTCAGTGGTATCAGAGCTTTAGGGTTCCATTGAATCTGTGGCATGTTGATTAGATTAGTTGAATCTGGATCTCTGTATAGTTGATGCAAGCATGCTGAAATTCGTTTATGATTAAAACTAGTTTTAGGGTTTTAATTTGAGAAACGATTAGGGATTATCGCCCTGTGTCGATCGACACCAAGCGGGTATCGGTCGACACAGAAGGATAACCCGAATAAAACTTTTCGCCTAGTGTCGATCGACACAAGAGTTGTATCAGGTCGACACAAACCTCGCGAGATTGATGAATCGTTTCAATTGGATTGGACCGGTTATCGAGCTTAGTTAAATGGTTTGAATTGCGATTGGTTTGATTAGGTTGGCATCGACCGATGCTAGTGTAGCATCGATCGACACCGACCGGTACTCAAAACCGGATCAATTGGATTGATCGGTTATCGCGGATTGCTTTTGGTTATTCTGTATCGATCGACACTATAGTAGTGTCGGTCGACATCAGATTCGATAATTGGGTTTTGGAACCTGCAATCACAGAACCAAAGCATGATAAATCAATTAATTATAAGAATTAAAACATAATAAAACTGAACGTTTTAATGATTCCGTTCCTCAATCAAATATCAAGTGATACTTGATGTCTTTCCAATCTTGTCGACTGTCAAGACTCGTTTCATTGAGTGATAGGCTTGCAGTGCAAGGTGTCCACAATTTCATTGAGTAAGGCAGGAAGTAATCGTGTTGATGGGCTTGCAGTGCAAGGCGTCAACAATTACATGACTGAAAAGATTGGTTTACTTGACTGGGCCATCAAAATCGTTTTGGGCTCAGAGACATCAGGTGGATTGGACATAAGATGTCGATCCACAACCAAGAGTTATATTGGATATAACTAGCAAGATCGTTGCTTACCTAGATAGCTAAAGTTGGGTGATAGCCAGTGGCTCACTCAAGTTTAGTGAAGTATGGGTCTTGGATCATTATATTCATTTGAGGAAACATTGTTTGAATATAATGCGAGTTTTCTTAATTGTTAAGACTTCTCATTTCTTGAACATCATAACTAAACCTCCCTTGTTTTTCAGCTATGTCTAGCACAAACCATCGTAACAATTTCTCCCTGCGATCCGTCCTTGAGAAGGACAAGTTAAATGGATCCAAGTTTCTTGAATGGTATCGGAACTTGAGAATTGTTCTCAAACAGGAGAAAAAGGACTATGTCCTTGAGAAAGTTCTCCCCAAGAAGTACCGAGCCAATGCCTGGCAGTCAGATAAGGATGCTTGGGATAAGCATTCTAATGATGCGGTGGATGTGAGTTGTCTCATGTTGGCTACCATGAACTCGGAATTGCAGAAGCAACATGAGTACGTGGAGTCGCCAAAAGAGATGATCACTGGCCTGAAAAGAATGTTTCAGGAGCAGGCACGAACTCAGAGATACCAGACGGTTAGGTCTGATTGAGTGCAAGCTACCAATGGGCGAACCAGTCAGTCCTCATGTCATTAAGATGATGGGTTATATTGATAACCTGGGGAAACTGGATTGTCCCATTAGCCAAGAGTTGGCTACTGACATCATTCTACGGTCACTGCCGTCAAGCTATGATCAATTTGTTATGATCTATAACATGAACAACTTGACGAAGACGTTGACTGAATTGCATGGGATGCTTAAGACTGCTGAACCTAACATCAATAAGGACACCCCGGATGTCCTTATGGTACAAAAGGGTAAAAAGTTTAAGAAACTTGGTAAGAACAAAGGTGATGGAAAGACGAGCTCGATTGTGAATCTAAGCGAGTCTCCCCAAGCTCCTAAGGTTAAAACCAGTCCTTCTGAAGATGTTAAGTGCCGTTATTGTAATGGTTATGGGCATTTGAAAAGAAACTGCAATAAATTCTTGGAAGATTATGAGAAGCTGAAGAAGACGTACGAGACTTCTTCTTCAGGTATTATGTTATAGAAGTAAATGTTACTTCTTATAATCCTACTTATTGGGTATTTGATACCAGCTGTGGTGCTCATATTTTGTGAAAATGTGCAGGGCCTGAGCAAAAGTAGGACTATGGAGAAAGGACAAGTGGATCTACGCGTGTGAAATGGAGCAAGAGTTGCTGCATTAGCCGTAGGAGTATTTCATTTGTTTTCTTTATGGCATATTTTAGAACTTAAGAATTGCTACTATGTATCTGCTGTGAGCAGAAAGATTATTTCTATTCCTTGGTTGGATATGGAAGGATATCAGTTTTCAAATTAAGAATAAGTGTTATTCATTTGATTACAGTGATATGTTTTATAGTAGCAATCCATTAGAGAATGGACTTTATGTTCTAAACAAGAATGTGCATAAATATAACATTAATACCAAGAGACTCAAGTCAAATGATACGAATCAAACTTCTCTCTAGCATTGTCGTTTTGGGCCACATAAATGAGAAACAGATTCAGAAGCTCCATAGTGATGGACTTTTGGGCTCATCTGATTATGAATCACAATGGGTAAAATGAATCTTGTTTATTGGGTAAAATGACAAAGGCCCCTTTCGAAAAGGGTAGTGTCGATCGACACAAACGGTATGTCGGTCGACACACGTCACGAACGGATTAAAAATGAAAGGGCCTGAGGCTTATTGGGCTTTATACATACGGATGTAAATGGCCCGATGAGCGCAAATGCTAGAGGAGATTTTCAGTACTTCATTACCTTTACTGATGTTTTCAGTAGGTACAGTTATATCTTATTAATAAGACATAAGTCAGAATCTTTTGAAAAGTTCAAAGAGGTCTAGAATGAAGTACAGAATCAATTTGGCAAAAGTATTAAAGCTCTACGATGAGATCATGGAGGTGAATACTTAAGTCAAGAATGTAGTGATCATCTGAGAGATTGTGAAAGTGTTTCACAAGTCACTCCTCCTGAATCGGACTTTATTAGATATGGTTCGATCAATGATGAGTCACTTAGATCTTCCAATATCCTTCTAAGAATACACTCTCAAATTGTCTGAGTTTACATTAAATAGTGTTCCATTAAAATCAGTTACAAAGATACCACATGAGATGTGGAATGTAAATGTTTCTGATTTATCCATCATGGAGATTTGGAGTTGTGAGGCTTATGTAAAACGTTTAATCTCTGATAAGCTCACATCCAAATCTGATAACTGCTACTTCATTGGTTGTCCTAACAAAACCCAAGGCATGTTACTTTTACAACCAGTTCGAGAACAAATGGTTTGTTGCTCGGAACTATGTTTTCTTGAGAAAGACTTTCTTTCTAAGAAGAACAGTGGGAGTAAAAGTACAACTCGAAGAAATTCGAAAATCACAGGAGACTGCTCAACCTGATGAGGAAGAGCAGCAGTTGGATCTACAAAGAGTTGTAGAACCTGCACCGGTGGTGCCTAGAGTTTATAAAGGATCTGGTGAATGTATATTCGATATACATTTAAATGGCGAGTTTCTGAAGAAGTGTCGATCGACACAAAGGTTGTATCGATCGACACAGATCGCGAACCAAAATATTTTGGTTTATGATTTAATTAACTACAGTTTAAATCTTGGTTAAGTAGATCGTGGTAAAAGTCTACATATGAGATATGTGCGTGACTTTTAACACAAGACTGAACCTCGCAGATCCAAAAGGATCCGTCACGAACCCGAGAAATGGGGATTTCTCGTAACCAATTGCCATGATCTACTGATCATTGAAAGTGACGGGCCTGCGAATTTTGAAGTAGCAATGATGGGCCTTGACTCCGAAAGTGGCTGAAAGCCGCTGAATCCGGAATGGCGATGTCCGAAGCTGGATTGGTGGAAAAGGTTTCAAGTAAATTCATGGTATTAACTGTGAAGAAACCTATTCCCAGACACCATGCTTATGTCCATTCGGATTCTCCTAGCAACCGCCACTCATAATGGTTATGAGATCTGGCAGATGGATGTGAAAACAGTTTTCCTTAATGGAATTCTAGAAAAGAATGTGTACATGACATAATCTGAAGTTTTCATTGATCCCAATGAAGCTAGGAAGATATGCAAGCTTCATCGATCCATTTATGGATAGAAGCAAGCATCTCGGAGTTGAAATCTTCGTTTTGATAAAGTAATCAAAATGTTTGATTTTATCAGAAATGAAGAGGAACCGAATGTTTACAAGATGACTAGTGGGAGCGCAGTTGCATTTCTAGTATCGTATGTTGATAACATACTACTCCTCGGAAATGAAGTTCCATTGTTTACAGTCTATTAAGACTTGATTCAAAAGTTTGTTTTTCGACAAAATTATGGGAGAAACCATATACATTCTTGGAATAAGAATCTATAGAGATAGATTGGATAAGCTAAGTGGATTGTGTCAAGATTCTTATGTGATAAGACCTTGCACAGATCCAGTATGCAGGATTCCAAGAAGGGCTTTGTGCAAATGACTCTTGGTATTACTCTTAGCAAGACGCAGTGTCTTTCGACACACGCTGAGCAAGAGCGAATAAGGGTCAGACTACTCCTAAAGGCATTAGATGTCTTAAGATGTGATCTTAATTTTAGTGGGAGTCATTGTTATTGATTTTAGTTATGATATGATGATTCGTATAAACATAATATGATTATGTTATTGAAATCTGACATCTGTATTATTTAATAATGGTTATTAAATAATAGTCCCAAAGTAATTTATGACATTTTATAGGTCATCAAGTATGTGACTTGATCATGAAACCCTATAGATAATAAATGACATAAATTATGGTAGTCCCTGGTCAAGGTTGTTAAAATGGGACATTGACAACCGCGTGAGACTAGTATGTGAGGTGACTGATGACTAAGTTTCATGGAGTCATTAATAATAGTATTAAAGTCAATCACATAGGTATGTGTTAGAGAACACATGATCGGACATGACCCACTGATGAGAACTCTACGGGATAGTTATATAAGTGTCATGAGAGTTTTCATTACGACTATAGAGTATAGTCCTTAGACCTGAGTTCATCATGTTTTCTTACATGTGAATTGGTCCGCTTTGACTTTGTCAAACGTCAGCCGTAACTGGTGATCATAAAGACATTGATTGAGCGTATCATGAAGCGTGTGAAGGAACAGGGATGGAACAAGATGGGAATTGTCCCTCCTATATAACAGGAGATAAATATCTTAGGGCCCATCGAAGATTTGATACTGAGAAATGTGTGGCCACACTCAAACGAGGTGATTGTCAGTCGTTTGTCTTGTCAGTATAAATCGGAATTCGATGAACATGATTTTGGCTTAATAAGGATGACACGGATCTTGCCTTATGCCGGATCGAGATATAGTGACGAAGGGATTATAGGAATAGATGATTCCAGTACAAGTGGGAGATTGTTGGGAATGTCCTGAAATCTATTGTACTTGCTCTAAGTGAAAGTCGTACTGTCGAGATGAGACAATCATATGACACTGGGTACTCATAATGTTTTGCTAGAAGCCACTTATGATCAATGAGTTGAGAACTCATTGCTAGTGTTATATGATCCTACAGGGTCACACACCTAAGCAAACTGGACGTTGAACATGAGGTTGATCATTAATGTAATGATCGGGTGAATGCATATTAGATATGCATTCAATATCGAGTTTCTGAAACAGTGTCGATCGACATAATAAGTATGTCGGTCGACACAGATCGACCGTGTCGATCGACACATAGAGTGTGTCGGTCGACACGACTCGCGGATTACCAAATTAAATCGGTTTAATTGTTGGTTAATTCCGGGGTGGTTTAAGTCAACATATATAAAGATATGTGGTCGACCAAAACACTAATATCACCTAATTCACAGCCACCAGAAACTAGAGAGAAACCTCTTGAGAGATCTGATCTCTATAGGCACTAGCATCCCTCCTGTTCAGTTTGTGTGCGTGTGGATACCAGTAGAGGCGCAGCATTTGAGGCGCTCTAGATCTCAATTATCTGCAAATCTTCCGCTGCTAATCACCAGGTAATCTCCAGATCTGATAAGATTCAATTACATGAACCCCTAGATCCTAGGCTCGGAATTCAGACCAGGATTGCCTAATTGGATTAGGATCTGCTAGAAATTCCTTCACTCCCAATGTCCTGATGGTACAAGGGGGTAAAAGGTTTAAGAAACCAAAGAAGGGTAAGGGTAAGGCCCAGGTTGTCCAGGCTGAAAGTCAGGACAAGCCCAAGCCGAAGCCCAAATCCGGGCCTTCTCCTGAGGATAAGTGCAACTACTGCAAGCAGTTGGGGCATTGGAAGAAAGACTGCAAGAAGTTCATGGAAGATTACAAGAAGCTGAAGAAGACGTATGATGCGTCTGACTCAGATATTTATGTTATCGAACTTAATGTTGCGTCTTCTAGTTCTACTTCGTGGGTATTGGATACCGGCTGCGGTGCTCATATTTGTACAAATGTGCAGGCACTAAGAAACAGTAGGACGCTGAAGAAAGGACAAGTGGAGCTACGGGTCGGGAATGGAGCTAAGGTTGCTGCACTGGCCGTAGGCACCTACGAGTTGTCCTTACCATCGGGCATGGTTTTAATTTTAAATAATTGCTACTTTGTACCTGCGATAAGCAGAAACATAATTTCAGTTTCCGTTTTGGATTTGGAAGGTTTTGATTTTGCTGTTAAGAATAAAGTTTGTTCTTTTAATCGTGATGGTACTTATTATGGTAGCGCCCCATTAGATAATGGGTTATATGTTTTAAACCAAGAAATGCCTGTCTTTAACATAAATACAAAGCGGTTTAAGTCCAACGACGAAAACCCGACTTTCTTATGGCATTGTCGTTTGGGCCATATCAATGAGAAACGCATCCAAAGGCTCCATCAAAATGGGCTTCTGGGCTCATTTGATTTTTAATCATGTGAGAAATGTGAATCTTGTTTGATAGGCAAGATGGCTAGAGCCCCTTTCAACAAACCAAATGAAAGGGCCAGTGACTTATTGGGCCTTGTTCATACTGATGTATGTGGGCCGATGAGTACTGTTGCCAGAGGAAATTACAAGTACTTCATTACCTTCACTGATTATTTCAGTAGGTATGGCTATGTCTATTTGATGAGACACAAGTCGGAATCCTTTGATAGATTCAAGGAATTCAAGAATGAAGTACAGAATCAACTTGGCAAAAGTATCAATGTTCTGCGATCGTATCGCGGAGGAGAATACTTGAGTCAAGAATTCAGCGACTATCTGAGCGAGTGTGGAATTATTTCACAACTCACTCCTCCTGGTACACCCCAATGGAATGGAGTGTCAGAGAGGAGGAATCGAACCTTATTGGATATGGTTCGGTCTATGATGAGTCATTCTAATCTTCCATTATCCTTTTGGGGATACGCTCTAGAAACGTCTGCGTTTACACTGAATAGGGTACCATCTAAATCAGTGGAAAAGACACCACATGAACTGTGGACTGGGAATGTTCCTAGTCTGTCTTTCCTGAGGATTTGGGGTTGTGAGGCTTATGTCAAACGTTAAATCTCTGACATGCTTGCACCCAAATCAGATAAATGCTACTTCGTTGGTTATTCTAAGGAAACCAAGGCATACTACTTTTACAACCAATCTGAGAACAAAGTATTTGTTGCTCGGGACTGTTCTTTACTTGAGAGGGAGTTTCTCTCTAAGAAAAACAGTGGGAGTAAAGTACATCTTGAAGAAATTCGAGATGCACAGGATACTGCTCAACCTGCTGAGGAAGAGCAGCAGTTGGATCCACAAAGTTCTGTGGAACCGGCGCCTGTGGATCCTGAAGTTCGCAGATCCGGAAGGATCCGTCACGAACCCGAGAGATACTATGGATTTCTCGTGACCGATTCAAATGATCTGATGATCATTGATAGTGACGAACCAGCGACCTTCGCGGAAGCAATGATGGGCCCGGACTCCGAAAAGTGGCTTGGAGTCTCTAAGTCCGAAATGGGATCCATGTCCGAAAACCAAGTATGGTCCTTGGTCGATTTACCTAATTGTGTAAAAGCCATTGAGTGTAAATGGATCTTCAAGAAGAAGATTGACGTGGATGGCAATGTACAGATTTACAAAGCGAGGCTGGTGGCTAAAGGTTTCAAGCAAATTCATGGTATTAACTATGATGAAACCTATTCTCCAGTCGCTATGCTTAAATCCATTCGGATTCTTCTAGCGATTGCCGCTCATTATGATTATGAGATTTGGCAAATGGATGTCAAAACCGCATTCCTGAATGGTATTCTGGAAGAGAATGTGTATATGACACAGCCTGAAGGTTTTGTCGATCCTAAGAACGCTGGGAAGGTATGCAAGCTTCATAAATCCATTTATGGATTGAAGCAAGCATCACGGAGTTGGAATCTTCGTTTTGATGAATCAGTTAAACAATTTGGTTTCATCAAGAACGAAGAGGAACCATGTGTTTACAAGAAGACTAGTGGGAGCAAAATTGCGTTTCTTGTACTGTATGTCGATGACATACTCCTCCTCGGTAATGACGTTCCGTTGCTTCAGTCTGTCAAGACTTGGCTTGGAAGTTGTTTTTCCATAAAAGACATGGGAGAAGCCGCTTACATCCTTGGAATCAAAATCTACAGAGATAGAATGAACAGGCTGATTGGATTGTGCCATGACACTTATATTGATAAGGTGTTGCACAGATTCAAGATGCAAGATTCTAAGAAGGGCTTCATACCGATGTCTCATGGCATGAGTCTCAGCAAGAAGCAGTGTCCGGCGACACATGCTGAGCGAGAGCGCATGAATAGGATTCCTTATGCTTCTGCAATAGGATCTATTATGTATGCCATGCTCTGCACTCGTCCAGATGTAGCTTACGCGTTAAGCATGACGAGTAGATACCAATCTGATCCAGGTGAAGTTCACTGGACAGCTGTCAAGAATATTCTCAAGTATTTGAGACATACTAAGGATAAATTCCTTGTGTATGGAGGAAGTGAAGAACTTGTGGTGAATGGATTCACCGATGCGAGCTTTCAGACAGACAGAGACGATTTCCGATCACAATCTGGATATGTCTTCTGTCTAAATGGCGGTGCAGTGAGCTGGAAGAGCTCTAAGCAGAATACCGTAGCTGATTCCACAACGGAAGCTGAATATGTTGCTGCTTCAGAAGCGGCAAAGGAAGCTGTTTGGATCAAGAAGTTCATGACTGAACTTGGTGTGGTTCCTAGTATCTTGGAGCCAGTGGCTTTGTTTTTTTATAACAACGGAGCCATTGCTCAGGCAAAAGAACCAAGGTCACACCAGAAGTCCAAACATGTGGAGAGGAGATATCACCTGATTCGAGATATCGTCAATAGAGATGATGTGAAGATCAGCCGAGTTCCGACAGACGAGAATGTCGCTGATCCTCTGACTAAGTCACTTCCAAGGCCTAAGCATGAGAGTCATACGACTGCTGTAGGCATTAGAGATCTTAAGATGTAATCTTGATTCTAGTGGGAGTTTTAGTTTTGTTTAGTTATAATAAGACGCTCTTGTAAACATTCTTTTGGAAATGTTTAATGAAATTTGATTTCAGCATTATTTATTGTGATCTAAATAATGGTCCCAAAATAAGTTTATGACATATTATAGGTCATCAAGTTGAGGACTTGATCATGAAACCCTATAAGTTAATAAATTATTTTGTCCCTAGTCGAGGTTGTAGAATTGGGACACTGACAACCGTTAGAGACTAGATTGTGAGGTGACTGTTGGCTAAGTTTCATGGAGCCAATGATATGATTATTGCAGTCAGTCACATAGGTATATGTTAGTGAACATATGATCGGACATGACCCGCTAATGAGAAGTCTACAAGATAGTTATATATGTGTCATAAGAGGTTCTCATTACGACTATAGAGTATAGTCCTTATACCTGAGTTCATCATGCTTTCTTGCATATGAATTGGTACACTTTGACTTTGTCAAACGTCGACCCTTAACTGGCGACTATAACGGCACTGTTCAAGTATATCATGAAGTGTGCGTTGAAACAGGGATGGAACAAGATGGGATTTGTCCCTCCTGTATAACGGGAGATAAATATCTCAGGGCCTATCGAAGATTTAATACTGAGAAAATGTGTGGCCGCACTCAAATGAACCGTAGTTCAGTTGTTTGTAATGTTCAGTATGAGATCAGGAGTTCGATAAACACGATGTTGGCTTAATAAGGATGACACCAATCTTGCCTTATGCCAAATCGAGATATAGAGACAAAAGGATTATAGGAATTGATGATTCCAGTACAAGTGGGAGATTGTTGGGATAGTGTCCTGAAATCACACTTGTACTCACTCCTGATGATAGTTGTGTGTCGAGATCAGACATTCGTATAGTACTGGGCGGTTGCAATGTTTTGCTAGAAACCTCTTGCAATCTGTAAGTTATGAACTTACTACCAGTACTATATGATCATATAGGGTCACACACCTAAGCAAACTGGAAGCTACGACATGGGAATGATCATTATGGTAATGATCATATTAATGTGTATTGGATACACATTATAATCGATAAAATGGTGTTGTGTCGATCGACACAGCTTGTGTGTCGGTCGACACAGTTCGGGTTTTTCGAAAGGCTTTTCGAATTAAGACTTGATTAAGTCTGGCCCGTTAATTGTGTTTTAGGTCGAATATAACAAGTAAGTTTCGACCTAAACACTAAGCCGTCCACTTTTCTTGACAGAAACAGTAGAAGCACCAGAGAGAATCGATTCCCGTTGATCCGGCACTAGCATCCCGTTTCCAGCGAGCGTGCGTGTGTATCTGGTAGAGGCAAGGCGTTTGCGTTGCTCCACTGATCTCGTTCACCATCTCAATTCCGCTGCCAGAAAGGTAAGAACGAGGTTGGTTTTCATTCAATATATCAAACCCTAGATCCAGTGGGATCCAACAAATTTGTGGACATAGAGTATGTGTAGACCACTATCCATTCAAAGGTTTAACATATTATGTTGGACGATCACATGAATGATGAATCCAAAAGTATGTTTACCATGTGTAAACGTTTAACATATGATTATTTGTGGACAAGTTTCTTAACAAGATGGTTTAACATGAATGGTGATGGACAAGATACTTAACAAGATGGTTTAACATGAATGATGATGGACAAGATGCTTAACAAGATGGTTTAACATGAATGATGATGGACAAGATGCTTAACAAGATTTTTTAACATATGATTATCCATGGACACAAAAGCATGTTGGACGATCACAATCGGTGGTCAAAAGTTATCATTATTGCGATCCGTGGACACAAAGTACGGGTCTAATGGACAAAAGTTGGTTAAGAGTCCACATGATTGTGAATTTGTGGGCATAGAGTAGGTGTAGACCATTATCCATTCAAAAACAACATTTTCATTGGCTACTTCCTACCCATATTAAGCACATTGCATGTATATGACCATTGTAGTATCCACATGGATGGATATTCATTCGCAATTTTCGTGGTCAAAAGTTATCATTTTTGCAATCCGTGGACACAAGTACGGTTCTAATGGAAAAAAGTTGGTTAAGAGTCCACATGATTGTGATTTTGTGGACATAGAGTAGGTGTAGACCACTATCCATTCAAAGGTTTAACATATGATGTTGGACGATCACATGAATGATGAATCCAAAAGTATGTTTACCATGGGTAAACGTTTAACATATGATTATTTGTGGACAAGTTGCTTAACAAGATGGTTTAGCATGAATGATGATGGACAAGAAACTTAAAAAGATGGTTTAACATAAATGATGATGGACAAGATGCTTAACAAGATGGTTTAACATAAGACTATCCATGGACACAAAAGCATGTTGGACAATCACAATCGGTGGTCAAAAGTTATCATTATTGCGATCCGTGGACACAAAGTACGAGTCTAATGGACAAAAGTTGGTTAAGAGTCCACATGATTGTGAATTTGTGGACATAGAGTAGGTGTAGAATGCTTACCATTTTGTAAACGCTTATGATCCGTGGACACAAAGTACGGATCTAATGGACACAAGTTGGTTAAGAGTTCACTTGATTGTGAATTTGTGGACATAGAGTAGGTGTAGACCATATTTACCATGGGTAAACGTTTAACATATGATTATTCGTGGACAAGATGCTTAACAAGATTTTTTAACATGAATGATGATGGACAAGATGCTTACCAAGATGGTTAACAAGATACTTACTATGGGTAAACGTTTATGATGGACAATAGTTAACAAAATGCTTACGATGGGGTAAACGATGGTTTAACATGAATGATGATGGACAAGATGCTTAACAAGATGGCTTAACATATGACTATTCATGGACACAAAAGCATGTTGGACGATCACAATCGGTGGTCAAAAGTTACCATTATTGCGATCCGTGGACACAAAGTACGGGTCTAATGGACAAGAGTTGGTTAAGAGTCCATATGATTGTGAATTTGTGGACATAGAGTAGGTGTAGACCACTATCCATTCAAAAACAACATTTTCATTGGCTACTTCCTACCCATATTAAGCACTTTGCATGGATATGATCATTGTAGTATCCACATGGATGGATATTCATTCGCATTTTTTGTAGTATCCACATGGATAGAGACTCAACTATCCATTCACAATCTCCGTACTAAGTCCGTTTTGTTTTTTTGAATTCCGGTAGATCGGCCGGTTCTAACTCCATCCCGGCGGTCTATATGACCGGAAACCTCACCCGTTGCATGATATCCACCGTTCAAAAAAATGGGGTGAAATAAATGCAAAAGTAAGAAAGAGAAAGGAAAGTAAAAGAAAAAAAAAAAAAAAAATAGTAAAAAAAGAAATAAGTTGATTTTCGATAGAAAAGAAAAGAAAAAATAGGTGAAAAAGAGAATGTGAGGATAAAATGGTCATTTTACTGGTAGGACCACGAAAAAAGATACAAAATCACAAACTCTTTTGGAAAGATACTAAATTACAACTAAAAGGGTAAAAAGATATACCCAGTGCAATTCACCCAATTTACCATACTATTTTATTTCATATTAAATTTATTTGTGATAACATATTATTAATAACAATTATCGATTAAAATTATATTAAAATAATTAAGAGATCAATAATTTTATTGAATTTTTTATATCATTTTTTGAAAACGATAATTGTTGGGATCTAGATTGTTAAAATAGTAATGATGTTTAAAGCTAAAATAAAAGTTTACTGTAGGCTAAAGAAAATATAGTGAAAATGAATTATATTTTCTAAATCAAATGAAACAAGTATCTATTTATAAAGTATGAAAATGATGAATTTTGGTATAAAATTTATATTTAAAATTTTAGTTAGTTATGAAATAATTGATTTTAAACAATTTGGATAAAAACATATCAAAACTTTTGATCAATTCTTTGTCTAATTATATCACGTGTTGAACATCAAACTTGCCGAATCATCTTTTTAACTTTTTTCAATATATCGTTGTATGCTTCTTCTTTTTTGTTAATCCAGGGGTAGATCCCAAACCAATTGATCCAGACTAATCTCCTGGACTCAGTCAGGCCGCAGGCCAGCTTCATTTGGAAGGTTTTTCCCTGGGCCGAAGTCCAGTACCCGCGTTGTGATCAGAAGAGACATTTTTGTTTCCGCCTGGAGTCGAACCCGGATGATGTATTGCCACCACAGACCTTCTTCCACTTGGACTACCTCGACCGTTCTCGTTGTATGCTTTTCAATTGTTGAATTATTTTATCAACGATTGATAAACTACCATTTTAGATAGTCTAAGATGGTAAATAGCTGAAATTTTTGACCATCTTTTATATATTAAATTAAATTTGTTGTCTTATTATTAGGAGCTTAGTTTTGTGGGGAAAAAATCACAGAGATGTTGGACCACCATGGTGTAACTAATGTAAATTATGTTTTTAATTTTCATTATAGTGTTTCTTAGGTTGTAAATTTTGATGATAAAAAAAAAACTTTTGTATTTGTTTTTTTCTTTCTTTCTAGTCGGAGTCGAGATGTTGTATTCTCGTCATGATATGATATATCCATTTAGTAAGAGGGAACAACAGAAAATAAAAAAACAATATCGATTGGTAGGTTAAAAAGAATAATATTTTTATTAAAACAGAAACACACTTATATATTTTTGTAAAACATTAATAGGGTAATTGAGGAGGCTGTCCGTCATATATGAAGTTTATGCTCCAATCAAACGACGATGTTCTTGTAAGGAATGAGGAGGAGGATTATGTATACGACTAGAACCTCCTGGAGTCTTTCTCTTGACTTCAATCAAATGACGATGTTCTTGTAAAGAATGAGGAGGAGGATTATGTGTACGACTAGAACCTCCTGGAGTCTTTCTCTTAACTTCAATCGATTGACGATGATGTTCTTGTAAAGAGTGAGGAGGATTATGTATAGGACTGGGACCTGTTGGAGTCTTTCTCTTGACCCCAATAGAAAATGGATCTTCAGCCATTGACGATGTCATTAGGAACAAGCTTAGAGTTATGATTAATATCATACCACCACCTTTCAACGCTTGCATCTTTTCTCTCTCTTTTCGTTTGATTCTTCCTGAAGTTTTTATTTAATTCCTCTAGCTCTTTTCATTTTCCTTTGATATATAGTGGAATTTTTCATGCTAGTTAAGGAAAGCTAACCAAATCCATAAATAATGTGGAACAGTGAATATATTAGAAGATATGTTTTACAGTTCTTATCAGAATTCAATTATGTACTTGACATTTGTTACCAGAATTCAAAACTTATTTTTGTCAAGAATTTATTAGGAAAACTGAGTTGTATATGTACTTGACACTTGCTATCATAATAGATTTCCCTAACTATTGTATTCCTCTCTTTTCATTTTTCTTTGATATATAGTGGATTTTTTCATGCTAGTTAGGGAAGCTAATCAAATGCAGAATAATGTAGAACAATGAGTATATTAGAAGATATTTTAGTTTTTATCAGAATTCAATTATGTACTTGACACTTGTTATCAGAATTCAAAATTTATTTGTTGTCAAGAATTTAATTAGGAAAACCAAGTTGTATATATGTACTTGACACTTGATATCATAATAGGTTTCCCTAATTATCTATGGTTGTGAAGTATCAATTTTGTTGGTATTTTAAGGTTATACTAGATTTTGATCCGCGCTTTCTGAGCGCGGGTGTATTTTTCTTTACAATTTTAAAATTCTAGTTATTTTATTGTTAGTAATTTAAATTTTTTAATTATGCAATATAATTTTATTTATAATTGTTTAACCCGTATTATAAAAGGTGAGTTAATAATATGGATTTAAAAAATGAATTGTATATTATTTGGGAGGAGATATCGTAAAGATAAAGAGATTAAAATAACGATTTCGCATTATAAGTTCTAATATGAGTTGTATCTTAATAAAATAATATATATATATATATATATATATATATATATATATATATATATTTCTTCATATGTAGCTTAAAATTTTATAAATTAAAGTTTAATTAATAATAAGTTGTATATTTTTATAGTATTCAAATTATAAAAAATATAAAACTACCCGCTAAAAATATGTTGTCGTATAATCATCAATTAACCCGACAATTATATATTTGAATAATATAAATATTTACTAATTGTTGATCTTTTACGTTTTTATCAAATTTAAATATATATCTATTTTAATATTTTAGCTTAATTTTTAATATAAATTACTGTTTAGGTAATAGTAATTTGAATATTTTTATAGAATTTACTTTTTTTAAATGAACTATATTACAATTTTTTATGTGTATATTTGATAAAATTAGTGGGTTATAAATTTTTTTAAAAAAAGATTCCTATAACTTTTATATTTATTTTATAATTTATAAACATAGTTGGTGTATTAATTCATTTAATTATATTTATCATTATTGATTACATATATATTTACGAAATTAATTAGTTAATTAAAAATAAATGGATTAAAAAGATTTTTTGTTAGATTTTGTATAATAAAAAGGAAATATACATTTAAATTTAAAGTAATGAAAGATATTGCAAAATATTATGATAAATTAGTTAGAATTTAGTTTTAAATTATTGCCATTTATTAATTAATTAAATAGTCTATATTTTTAATAGCATGCCCTATAAATAACACGTTAATGGAAGGTTTATTTCTCAAAATCTTCCTGTTATAATAGTATAGATATATACAGCAAACCAATATCACATCTTGGTTTATAGTTAGTTTTTAGTTGCGTCGGCTCGATTCGGTTAGGACGGTACACGCTAAACCAAAACCGACCTGAATAATATTGGGGCTCTAGTAATTAAATATCTGAAATTGGGTGCTCACTATAAAATCCGCACAGCTGCAAAATTAAAACCTTCACAAACCTTTGAGCTCCGTCGTCGTCGATCTACAAAGCTTCATTTTCCGATTTGCTCCATAGAGAAGAAAGATTAGCGAAGAGACATGCCATTGGGAGATAAAGGAGGATGGGAGATGAACCCTTCCATGTTTTGCGGCTTGGAAACAGATTTCTCCGACGATGTTCCTTAACTTCTCTCTTTCAACATCGACAATGGCCCTTTCGATTTCGTCCTCGCTCCTTTGGTTCTCTTCTCTCTCTTTCTCTGACTATTTCTTTCCCCGATCGTCCGTACATTAATGGCGGTTTCCCGTGTTCTCTCTTCGTCATCGCGTAGATGAACCCTTCGTATCGACCTAGCTTGGTGGATGAAAGCAATTCGGATTGTCATGTTCTTCCATTCGTTGGCTCTGACTTAGACATGTCCCCTTTACGATGGAAAACTCGTGTAATTGGTTGATAGGGGTCTAGTTTTATCCTATTCTACTGCAAGTGCACAGTTATGCAATCGTAGTATATAGGGTATCGAATCCACAGAGACTCCGGTTTCGATAGATTATGAACTATAGAGATTTAAACTAAGAAGAAAGCAATCTGAAGTAAACTAAATAGCAGTGCGAGAAAGTAAACAAGTAGCAGGTTATCGGTGGTGAAAGCAGTTAATTAAAGGCGCTAAGTCTAGGGTGTTCTCAGGAAATCAGACAAGCAGACAAATCAATCAGTCAGGATCTAATTAAGCACAGTTCTAGAACTCAAATCACGGATATAGAATTAACTAAATTCCTTTGCGATAATTTTCTAAGTCTAAGTGCAGTAACCCAAATTCCTTTGCAATTACTAACAGATTAAACCAGCATTAATTTCAAGTTCGATATGTTCACAATTAAACTAAACCAAATTCCTTTGCGAATAATTTAATTGCTCAACCTAAATAGTTCAGATTCTAAACCACACTTTCGTGTCGTATTTAGCAACCTAAGATCTAGATTCTAATTGATCAGGTTAGAACTAGCATTAAACTCAATTTAGATCGAAAAACATTCTATTCATGTGAATCCTTAACTGAATTAAATAAGTCTAGCAAGTCATGAAATCCTTAATGAGAAACCCTAAACCTAACTATGAATCTACTCAGACATGGAAGATGTAAATATAATCAATGAATTAATAGATTGCATAAAAGAGATTAAATAAATAAAGGGGTTCGAAATCTTCTCCAAAATAAGGTGAAGTACAGGATCAGATCAGCCCCAAAATCTCTACAAACTCTCCGCTCTTAATTATGAAAGCGTATGTAAATAAAACACCAAAATCTTAATTATATAGGCTTAATCTCGGATGGGGCTTCTTTGTAAATACTGGAAACTTCTGGGCCAAAGTGTAATATCTTCATTTTTTATTAAACCGCCAATTCGGCCCATCTCGCTAGTGTGTCGATCGACACCAAAGAAGTGTCGATCGATGCAGTCCTGTTTTCTGGACAGTGAGCTCAATCTCTCGGCCAGACACTCCAAAAATCCCCAAAATGCTCCAATATCTCCAATTCTGCTCCAAACATGATTATACATGTAATAGACTGTAAAAGAACACAAAAAGACTTTAAAACATACTTATATCATGGCATAAAACCGGTAAAAACCATGATATATCAACTCCCCCACACTTAGCATTTGCTTGCCCTCAAGCAAAACAGAGAACTAGAATGTAGTGAAGAGGTTTGAAAACTCTTCAGAAACTCTTTTCATCCTAGAAGCAACAACACTCAGATTCCCCTTAGTAAACCACATGAAAGAATCAACCTGCAGACATCAAGACCAACATATACTTCCCCCACACTTAGCAACTGTCCTAAGTAAACTCCACAATCACATTCACGCATTCAAATTCTCCCTACTGACTTCTGCAAGTATTTAAGTGCGGTCTCACGTAAGGAATATCGATCAAAGGCACATGGACTCTTACCTTGCCAGCTCTAGACCACCATACTATCGTTCTCTAGTCCCTTTCTTCTCTTTTCCCTTCCTTAACAACTGATTTTTTTCCCATTGGGTATCATTTTATTTTTTTTATCAGTGTTCTTCCCGTTTTAGGGTGTACTTTGGACACATTCCATGGATGCACGGGAGGTAATAGTTGTAGCTACCACTCCCAGAGACCACTTCGGAGTTACTAACTCATCCTCAGTTTATTACTCTTTTTTTTTACTTTATGGAAGGGGAGAAGGGAACCAAATAGGACAGGTTTACAGGCTGTGTCAGAACTAACAAAGGAATCCGACTCAAAGTATTCCAAGCCCTTATGTGAGAAATCTAAGTCAGTATTAATTTTGAAGTCAGTAAAAGGATCCTCTGATACCTGAAGCGATGTGGGTGTTCTCAGTAGGTTCATCTGTGTCTGGGTTTTCTAATAGTCAGAGATAATCTGCAACTTCATCCCAATGGTTACTTAAGTTCCTGCAAGTGCTGCTAATCTTCTCAAAAAATCATTGTTTCTTACTTAAACAGTTTTTTGACTCAATAAAACAAATTTTGAAAAATTTAACTGACTCTAAGAAAACAGAAAGAAAGAAGTTAGTAGCACCTCCCCCACACTTAAGACACACTGTCCCCAGTAGTGTCAAGCGAAGGATTGGTAAAAAGAAAGAAAATTTTGTTTAAGGAATGGTTGAGTTCTGTCGGATTTTTTACCTCTGTCGCTTAGGCATCGATCGTTGCACTAGGTGCATCGACCGTTGCTGTGCAATTTTTCATTGTAACGATCGACACAATGGTGTGTCGATCGACGCACTGCGATTTGTCCGAGACCTGCAAACAAAAACTCACCAAAACCAGAAACAAAACGTAAAATCCTACAAAAATACTAAAATTAAAATGCAAAAACGAAAACAGTGGGTTGCCTCCCACTCAGCGCTCTTTTAACGTCAATAGCTTGACGCTTCAGCTGATCTAGGTAGAGGGTGAATCATCCAGAGGCAGAATCTGACCTTTTGGAATCTCGGCCTTAGCCCAATAATGTTTCACCCTCTGTCCATTCACAGTGAATTCATTACCTTCCTTGTCGGTTAGAACGACAGCTCCATATGGACGCACCTCTTTGATTGTGAAAGGACCAGACCACCTTGATTTCAGCTTACCTGGAAACAAATGCAAACGAGAGTTATACAAAAGTACATGATCATTAGGCTCAAACTGTCTGGAGACAATCTTCTTGTCATGATATGCCTTAGTCCTTTCCTTGTACAGCTTTGAGTTCTCATAGGCAAAATGTCTAATCTCATCCAACTCATTAAGCTGCACTAATCTCCTTTCTGCAGCAGATTTAAGATCAAAGTTCATCTGTTTTACAGCCCATGCTGCTTTGTGCTCAAGCTCTACTGGCAGATGACATGCTTTTCCATATAGCAGATGGAATGGAGTGGTCCCAAGTGGTGTCTTGAATGTTGTCCTGTAAGCCCATAATGCATCATCCAGCTTTGCTGCCCAATCTTTCCTTGTCTTTCCAACTGTCTTCTCAAGGATCTCCTTAATCTGCCTGTTAGAAACCTCGACTTGTCCACTAGTCTGAGGATGATAAGGAGTAGCGACCCGGTGATGAACTCCATGCTTCTTCAGCAGCTTCTCGAAGACCTTATTGATAAAATGAGATCCTCCATCACTAATCACTATACGAGGTACTCCAAATCTGGGGAATATGATGGTCTTAAACAGCTTAATGACCACTGAATAATCATTGGTTGGATTAGCTATTGCTTCTACCCACTTAGACACGTAGTCCACAGCAACCAAGATGAACTTATTTTCATAGGATGAGGGAAAAGGACCCATGAAATCTATGCCCCAGCAATCGAAAACATCAACTTCCAGAATGAAATTTTGAGGCATCTCATGCTTCTTGCTGATTTTCCCTCTCCTCTGACAGGCATCACACTGAGAGATGAAAGAATGAGTGTCTCTAAACATTGTAGGCCACCAGAAACCTGCTTGCAGAACCTTAGACACAGTCTTGAATGTAGCAAAGTGTCCAGCATAATCTAATCCATGACAGTGGAAGAGGATGTCTGGAACTTCTGATTCAGCAAAGCATCTCCTGGAAAGACCATCTGAACAGTGCTTATAGAGATAGGGCTCATCCCAGTAGTATCTTCTAAGCTCTCTAAAGAAATTTTTCTTTGCATAACCCTTTAAATCATCTGGTTCAGTCTCAGCAGCAAGGTAATTAGCTATATCTGCATACCAGGGTCGATCAGTGGTTGCTACTGCAGCAATTTCGAAGTTATTGTTCCCAATTCTGATCCTTAAAGTTTCTGGGTTCGTATCAGGTATGCATCGACCGTTGCGTGTGCATGCGTCGATCGTTGCTTCCCCGATACTTGCATCAACCGTTGCCAATGTGGCATCGATCGACACTGTGTGATTATCCCGACAGTTCAGCAACTCTCTGCCCAAATCCGTCTGAAAAATTGTACCAACCATATTGACGTTTTCTTCAGGAAAATATTCATTGATGGGCACGTCTTCCTCAACCAGCATCTTTGAAAGATGATCAGCAACTCCATTCTCAACTCCCTTCTTGTCCCTCACTTCAATGTCAAACTCCTGAAGCAACAGAATCCATCTCAACAATCTTGGTTTAGCATCCTTTTTCTGCATCAGATACTTCAGGGCTGAATAATCAGTATGAACAATCACCTTGGAGCCAACAAGATAGGGGCGGAATTTCTCGAATGCAAAGACAACAGCCAACAGCTCCTTCTCTGTGGTGGCATAGTTTCTCTATGCATCATCTAGTGTCCTACTGGCATAATAGATAGCATGAAGCTTTCTATCCTTCTTCTGCCCCAGAACAGCTCCTACAGCAAAATCACTTGCATCACACATAACCTCAAAAGCTAGATCCCAATCTGGTGGCTGGACTATTGGAGTACTCACTAATGCCTGCTTGATTTGTTCAAATGCAATCTAACAGTCTGCATTGAACTCAAATTTGGTATCCTTACACAGCAAAGTAGTTAGTGGCCTAGCAATCTTACTGAAGTCTTTGATGAACCGTCTATAGAAGCCAGCATGTCCAAGAAAGCTTCTTGTAGACTTAACAGAATCAGGCGCATGAAGATTGGTCATTACCTCAATCTTAGCGCGGTACACTTCGATCCCTGCTTCATATACTTTATGTCCAAGAACAATACCATCTCTGACCATGAAGTGGCATTTTTCCCAGTTAAGGACCAAGTGCTTCTCTTCGCATCTAGTCAGCACCTTGCACAGATTATCTAAACATTCATTATAAGATGATCCATAGACTGAGAAGTCATCCATGAATACCTCCATAAAGTCCTCAATCATATCAGTGAATATGGACATCATGCATCTCTGGAAGGTGGCAGGAGCATTACAGAGTCCAAAAGGCATCCTACGGTAAGCGAATGTGCCATATGGACAAGTGAAAGTGGTCTTTCCCTGATCTTCTGGGTGGATAGGAATCTGAAAGAAACCTGAGTATCCATCGAGGAAGCAATAGTAAGGATGATTAGCTAACCTCTCCAGCATCTGATCAATAAAAGGCAAGGGAAAGTGATCCTTCCTGGTTGCAGCATTCAGCTTCCTGTAATCTATGCACATCCTGTGTCCCGTTACAGTCCTAGTAGGGATCAGCTCATTCTTCACAACTGTAACTCCGCCTTTCTTAGGCACTACATGGACTGGACTCACCCAATCACTGTCTGAAATAGGATAGATAATCCCAGCATCAAGGAGTTTCATAATCTCCTTCTTAACCACTTCCTGTAGATTAGGATTAAGTCTTCTCTGATGCTCAACAGATGTCTTAGACTCATCCTCAAGATGTATCCGATGCATGCACAGCTCCGATGAGATACCTGAAATGCCATCAAGAGAATAGCCAAGAGCTTTGCGATGCTTGTGCAGCTTGCTTAGCAGTAAAGTGAGCTCTACGTTGTTCAAACTAGCATTAACAATCACTGGATAAGTTGAATTTGGTCCAAGAAATGCGTACCTTAGCCCGGATGGAAGTTGTTTCAGCTCTATTTTCGGAGCTTTTTCCTCGGCCCAGTCTCTGTCGACTTGCAACGACCGATGCTTAGTGGGTGACGATCGTTGCATCGTCGCGTCAGACACTTCCACCTGCATCACCACTTCAACCGAATCCATCAGTCTTGCATAGTACATCGCGGGTTCGTCCTGCAGGTACTCTAGCTCCATTATAGAGCTCAGTAAAGCTTTTTCTAGTGGATCTTCAGCATGTGACTTGTGAAAGTACTCTGCAGCCAAATCACCTAGTGTGTCAACATAGAAGGTCTGTCCGTCGATGGTTGGTCTCTTTACCAGCTTGTCCATATCAAAACTCATCTTCAGATCACCCACATTCAGAATTATTCTACCTCCTTGACAGTCAATCATCGCACCAGCTGTAGCTAAGAAAGGCCTGCCTAAAATCAGTGGATCTTTTGGTTCCTCTCCATATTGCAGAACCACAAAGTCAGTAGGAATCACACATTGGCCAATCATTATAGGCACATCCTCCAATAATCCTTCGGGAATCCTAATTGTTCTATCTGCCAAAACCAGTGATATCCTAGTGGGTATGAAATCAGTCATCCCGAGCCTCTTGGCAACTGAGAAAGGCATGAGATTCACACTGGAACCAAGATCACATAGAGACCTTTCGAATCTCTCCCTGTAGATAGCACAATCCAACACAAAGCTTCCTAGATCTTTCAACTTCTCATGAATTATGCTCTGAATCACTGCACTACACACCTCATTGATCATCATTACACTCTCCTCATCAAACCACTTCCCAGCAATCAAATCTTTAAGACATCTCTTCATCACAAGAGAGGTTTCCATGTAGTCAATCAAAGGCACTTCAACTTTCACCTTTTTAATGAACTCCTTGCACTTGGCGTACTGCTTATCGTTTTTAGCTTTTCTTGGATTCTTGGGATAAGGTACCTTAGGCTTGTAAACCCTCTCGGTCGACTGTTTTGGTTTCTCTGGTTTTGTACTCTCTGCAGTCGCCTTGCATCGACCGTCACTGGCGTTGTGTCGATCGTTGCTGGGTGACTTTTTTCGACAGTTTCTTCGTTATCGCTTTGCATCGACCGTTGCTTGGTGGCGTCGATCGATGCATTACGAATGTCACGGATCCCATCTTCCATTTCTTCAATTTCCACGAGTTCTTCAACACTCAACTGCCTTTTCTGGCAAGGTAGCAACTCCTTACCACTTCTCAATGTCACTGCATTTCATTGGTACTTGGGATTAACATCAGTTCGCCCTGGGAGATATCCATCTTCCCTTTGAGCATATCCAGCAGTTCTTGCAACCTTAGCATCAAGCTCCTTCATATGTGCGCTCAGGTATTCAAACTTCCCATTCAGATCCTCATAGATTGTACCTATCTTCTTGTCGAAGTCTGCAACACTCTTAGTCTGACTCTCCAGCAGCTGTTTCATCATTGCCTCCATCTTATTCTCATGAGCAGTGGCTGCAGGAGGAGTCTGATAAGAAGAAGATCCATAGGTTCTCTGAGTACCTTGTCCAAAAGGTTTCTGAAAACCACTAGTCTGTCCAAAGCTAGAGGAGTTCTGATTGCCTGTGAAGGCACGCCTTTGTCCTCCATTGAAGAACATGTTTCCCTGCTGATTACCAAACATGTTACCTTGGAAACCAGATCCTCCAATGTAATTCACATCTTCTTCCTGAGTGTCCTCCTCAGTCTGAATTACCTCTACATCTTGGGAAAAGTGGACAGCTTTCTTACCAGCTAGGAGATTACAAACTGTGTCCAGCTTAGATCTAATATCAGCAATCTCCGAATTCTCTACACTTCCACCAGATTTCTTCCTCCTCTCATCCATAGTCTTGCAAGTGTTGCTGCTTACTAAGTTCTCAATCAACTGCTTAGCTTGTGTAGGAGTCCTGGTGTTGAAATTTGCATTGTTGGAGTTATCCAGCGCAGACTGATACGGAAGATCTATGCCTCTGAAGAAGATACCTAGCAATATGACCTCAGTGAATCCATGTTGTGGGCAGTCACACTGGTACTTCTTGAATCTTATACAAGCAGCTTTTAAAGGCTCCACAGGGCCTTGGGAAAATGTCAGAATGTCCTGTCTGGACTGATCAGAACGAGCATCATCATAGAAGTGTCTCAGAAACTCACTCTTCAGGGCACTCCAAGTAGTAAAGTGCTCAGCTGGCAGTTGCTTAATCCATGCAGCAGCGTCTCCAGTGAGACTGTGCGGAAAGAGCTTAAGAAACAGATAATCCTGGCAAAATCCATCATACTTCATGCCAGTGATTATATCCTCAAACTGATCAATGTGATCCACAGGCTGCTCTGTGGGGTAGCCATGGAAGGCATTCTGTCTCATCAGCGAGTAGTAGATGGTTTTGATCTCAAAATCATTCCTCTCAAAACCAGGAATCACTAAAGCTGGCCGGTTTGCATGAAACTCATCCGGTCTGTTGTAGTCAGCTAAAGTCCTCTCATGGACAACCATCTGTCTACCTTGGTTCTGTCCATGACCTTGCGCCAGCGGCTGTGGTTCAAGTTCCTCAACCTCAGGGATCATTCGTCCCTCAGCATCAATCCTATGCCCAGCAGCATTGTACGGATTGTTATCTCGGTCCCTCAGGGTACCTTGAGCATCAGGAATTATGATTACCTTCTATACCACCATCCTTGCTCTTCTTTCTCTTCTGTTAGTCCTCTCTAGACGTCCAAGTTCTTCAAGTCTGAGATTAACGAGGTTCAAGTTCTGATTACTTCTAGTTTCACGCGTCTGCATAAACTGCCTGTAATCGTCAAGCAACGATCGATGATATCAGTGCAACGATCGATTCGATCTCAGAATCGCCTAGTGACGATCGACACAAAGGTGCAACGATCGACGCTATGCGAAATCGGTACCTGCGACAGAGAGAAAACAGAGGAAAATTAGTAAATAAAAACAAAAAAAACAAAGAAAATAAAAAAAAATCCTAGTAAAACCCTAAGTTCGATCCTATCGAAGACTCTAAGAGTCCCCGGCAATGGCGCCAAAAACATGATAGGGGTCTAGTTTTATCCTATTCTACTGCAAGTGCATAGTTATGAAATCGTAGTATATAGGGTATCGAATCCGCAGAGACTCCGGTTTCGATAGATTATGAACTATAGAGATTTAAACTAAGAAGAAAGCAATATGAAGTAAACTAAATAGCAGTGCGATAAAGTAAACAAGTAGCAGGTTATCGGTGGTGAAAGCAGTTAATTAAAGGCGCTAAGTCTAGGGTGTTCTCAAGAAATCAGACAAGCAGACAAATCAATCAGTCAGGATCTAATTAAGCACAGTTCTAGAACTCAAATCACGGATATAGAATTAACCAAATTCCTTTGCGAGAATTCTCTAAGTCTAAGTGCAGTAACCCAAATTACTTTGCAATTACTAACAGATTAAACCAGCATTAATTTCAAGTTCGATATGTTCACAATTAAACTAAACCAAATTCCTTTGCGAATAATTTAATTGCTCAACCTAAATAGTTCAGATTCTAAACCACACTTTCGTGTCGTATTTATCAACCTAAGATCTAGATTCTAATTGATCATGTTAGAACTAGCATTAAACTCAATTTAGATCGAAGAACATTCTATTCATGTGAATCCTTAACTAAATTAAATAAGTTTCGCAAGTCATGAAATCCTTAATGAGAAACCCTAAACCTAACTATGAATCTACTCAGACTTGGAAGATGTAAATATAATCAATGAATTAATAGATTGCATAAAAGAGATTAAATAAATAAAGGGGTTCGAAATCTTCTCCAAAATAAGGTGAAGTACAGGATCAGATCAGCCCCAAAATCTCTAAAAACTCTCCGCTCTTAATTATGAAAGCGTATGTAAATAAAACACCAAAATCCTAATTATATAGGCTTAATCTCGGCTGGGGCTTCTTTGTAAATACTGGAAACTTCTGGGCCAAAGTGTAATATCTTCATTCTTCATTAACCCGCTAGTTCGGCCCATCTCTCTAGTGTGTCGATCGATGCAGTCCTGTTTTCTTGACATTGAGCTCAATCTCTCAGCCAGACACTCCAAAAATCCCCAAAATGCTCCAATATCTCCAATTCTGCTCCAAACCTGATTATACCTATAATAGACTCTAAAAGAACACAAAAAGACTCTAAAACATACTTATATCATGGCATAAAACCGGTAAAAACCATGATATATCATTGGTAACGAAATCTACCTTTGCTATTTTCTTTTCGTATTTTCTTGCGGGAAAGAACAATTGGGAATCTAATCGGTGGATTGATTTGGATTCCATCTAATTTAGGTAAAATCAGTTCGTGGATTGATTTGGATTCCGAAGATGAGACCTTGCGGATGGATTCAGAAACCACATTGAAGCAAGAAATAGCCTGGGCTAACCATATCTCTTTGCGGGTTTGCTTATGAATGACTCTTGATGGGTTTTAACCGAAGGAAGAAACTATGCATTGTGTTAATGTTATTGTGGATATGTTTCAGGCGTGCCTTCTTCCTACTCCTAAAGGGGATTCGTGCGCAAATTACGCTAGATGTGTGAACCAGATCTTAAAGGGGAAGACTGAAATTGAGGTGCTCTTGCTCGCTTCTTATTTATAAGAAGAACCTCTTTAATCAAGATCTAATACTTTACTCTTTTGTCTTCTTTAATCTTGATTCAATCTCATTCTGCAATGAAGCTATGGCTTAGGATTCCGCTGAGAGAGTTTCGTGGTACCATGATGGTAAGATATCTGTTTGTGCCAATTTAGAGTCTTAAAGATTTAGGATCATTTGATGTCTTTAATCTTACCACTCTTCTATTCTGTATAAGGCAGAAAGATTCGTGGGAGATGTGGAATTCATTTCGTCTTCTTTGTGACCATGAAAGTAAGCTGTGTGTTGCTCTTGATTTTAGGTGAGTCCAGAGAGAAACCGTTGATTCAAATGTCATTTTCTTTCCTTTAGTAGACTCAACAGATTTTCCTTTCTAAAGGAAAAAGCTACCATCTTATAGTTCAATAAGGCGATGGTTTGGAGAGCAGCATAATAAGCACTAAAGTAATAGCAGACGTAGCAATTTTTGTGTGCATCATTTGGCATTGAAGAAATCAACCCTCTGATTCCATTTGCAGTTTTTCATACCAGACCCTCAAGGTGATACTTACTTGTTATTATATTTCAATAAGGCGATGGTTTGGAGAGCCGGTGAAAGCAGCCATAATAAGCACTAAAGTAAAGCAATTTTTTCTGCATCATTTGGCATTGAAGAAATCAACCCTCTGATACATGAATATGATTCTAATTCCCTTTGCAGTTTTTCGTACCAGACCCTCACGGTGATACTTACTTGTTATTGTATTACGAAGAGATAATAAAAAGATTTTTCCAACATTCTGTTCAGGTAAGAGTTTGACTCGTTCAGATTATTTATCATGTTTTTAAAGGAAAAAAATTTGCTCTTTTGGTCTCAATTTACCTGAAGTTCATAATCTCCAACCTTGCTTATGCAGGTTATAATTTCCGGAAAACCTCTGCTCAATCTTCAAACGTATTCTGTTAATATCACTGAGGGTAAGTTTTCTTTATTCCTTGTGGGCGCTGATTTGTGAATTGTGACTGTTTCTTGTGGTATACTTTTGAATAAGTGTTACTCATTTGGGTTCTCAGGTATGCAGACGCACCCCTATAAGACATATTTGGACTGTGTTAGCAAAATGTTCCACAGTATGAAACCACTTTCTGAACAAGAACTCATGTGGATTAGACTTAGAGATTGTCTGTACAGGCCATTGCAGGTTAGATCTTGTTTATAAGTTGTTTCACGTATTGGTAACTAGTCTCTCGCTAGCTTTACATATTATTCTCCGTCTGCTTATAATGCAGCCATTGAAGGATAATGTAGTTGCCAGCACCTATGAGCTGTGTGAAAGAGACTATGCTAAATACATCAAGGTATGTTACCTGTTGCTAGTTTTTAATGTTATCATGTCTCTTTTATGAGATTTTCCCCCTTTTTCCTGCCTTGATTAACTGAAAGGAAATATCTGAAAGACTAATGATTGTGTAATGTTAGCACAATCTAATATCATATACTGTTACCCATCATTGTCTTAACTTTTTAGTAATCTTTGTGTTGCTAGTATCAAAGGGCAATTTCTAAAGCATTGGAGGATAGGGTCCCTAATGAGAAAGCGTCCGAGTTAACTACTATAATTATCTTAGATATAGTTCTATTTATTACTATCTTTTGGACATTTGGACATATGGTGCTATTTACAATAGTAAGACTATGTACATTGGGGGTGTATTGCACCAGTTGTATTTTTTTATGTTTTTGTCTTGCAATCTTGTCTCTTTCCAAAAGTTCTTGCAAATGTGTATCTTTTTCCTTCAATTTGCATGTTAAAAAGACAATATACCTTCACCCATCTTATCCATCCCTTTTCTATTTTGTTTTTTTTTTTTTCTTTATTTTCCTTTTCTTCTCTTTCTTCCTTTATCTTTCTTTTTACCCTTCATTTTTTTGACGGTGGATAGCATTGCGGAGGTTAGATTTCCGGAATATAAACCACCAGAAGGAAGATATAAACGATCGATATACCGGAATTCCAAAAAAAAAATGAAGTTAATACAGAAGTTTCGAGTGGATAGTCTAGACTATCTGTCCATAATATCCATCCACGTGGACAACACGACGATCATATTACATGCTAGACGCTTCCCGTGGATAAAAAGCGGACAAGAGAAATATTGCTTTTGGGGTGGATAATGGGCGCACCACACCCTTGTGTCCACGGATTCAAAACATGTGAATTATTGAACCAAGTTCGTTATCCACTAGAAACAAAGTTTTTATGATTCATAACCACACAAATAAACGCCACATGCTAAATGATTTCTATGGATATGGCAGATAATATCGACTATTCGTAGACACTGCCATGATCTCCTCACATACTAGACGAGTATGATGGACAGAAGGTGACCAAGAATTTATATGATCGTAAAAATGTAATTGGTAAACAAAATTTTAAAAGCTCAGACGGACGATGTTGATTATTCGTGGACACTACCACAATTATATCACATAATATACGCTTTTGATGGACAAATAGGTGGTCAAGAGTTCACATTATGATTCCTAGCCACACAAATAAACAACACGTGTTAAAATGCTTTCTATGGATATGACGGACAATATCGACTATTCGTAGACACTGCCATGATCTCCTCACATACTAGACGGGTCTGATGGACATAAGGTGGCCACAAGTGTATATGATCGTGAAATGTACCTGGTAAACACAATTTTAGAAGCTTAGGTGGACGATGTCGATTATTCGTGGACACTACCACGATTATAACACATAATAAACACTTCTGATAGACAAATAGGTGGTCAAGAGTTCACATTATTATGATCTGTGGACACAAAGTATGTTGGTTCCATTGTTCATCCAAAAAGAAATATTTTATGGACACAAATTATCTCAAAAGTTCACATTATTGTGATTCATGGACACAAAAATATGTTGGTTCCATTATCCATCGAAAAAATAAAATTTTATAGACACTTTTTTATCAAAAAGTTCAAATTATTGTGATCTGTTGACACAAAAATTATGTTGGAACAGCTGTTCATCGAAAAAGCAGCATTTTATGGACACTGTTAATCCAAAAGTTCACATTATTGTGATCTATGGACACAAAAAGTATATTATTTCCACTATTCATCCAAAAAACAACTTGTTATGAACACTATTCATCAATCAAAGAGAGTCTTTTTGTCATAAGGACATTTTAGTCTTTTTAACATTGAAATTGACCCAAAAAGATACATAAATGCAAGAACTTTTCCAAAGATACAAGTTTGCTATTAATCTTTCAAAAAGATACACTGGGTGCAATTAATCCGTACATTGACAATAATTTCAACACCCTCACTTTTATCCTTTATCACTTCACACCTCATCATCTTTCTCTTACACATAATCATCCGATACACATTTAACTATTTTACTCTACAATTGTTTTGTTTAAAAGAATTCAACAATTTACCCTGGAATAATTGCACCCAGTGTATCTTTATTACAAAGTAATAGCAATTTTGTATCTTCCCAAAACTTTTTGCAATTTTGTATCTTTTTGTCTTTTTGTGGTGGTTAATGACCATTTAGCCTTAGCTTTTGTCTTTTAGTATATATAGTTAATTAAGTACCATATCCATAATTCATCTTCTATCCATCCCATCTTCTTATATTTATTTTAATTCTTTTCTTTTCTCTTACACTCTCTTTCTTACTTTATACATTATTTTTTACCCCACGTTTTTTTAACTGTGGATAGGATTAATTGGGTGAGGTTTTCGGACTTATAGATCGTCGTAATGGTGTTATAATTGGTCGATCTATCGGAATTCAAAAAAAAAAAAAAAATAGGACTTCATACGAAAGTTGTGAATGGATAGTTTAGAGTAGATGTCCACAACATCCATCCACATGGATACTTATGATGGACAAGATGCTTAACAAGATGATTTAACAAATGATGTTGGACGATCACATGAATGATGAATCCAAAAATATGTTTACCATGGCTAAATGTTTAACATATGATTATTCGTGGACAAGATGTTCAACAAGATGGTTTAACATGAATGATGATGGACAAGATGCTTAACAAGATGGTTTAACATATGATTTTTCGTCGACACCAAGTATGTTGGACGATCACATCTCATGCTTAACAAGATGGTTTAACATATGATGGACAAAATGCTTAACAAGATGCTTACTATGTGTAAACGCTTATGATCCGTGGACATAAAGTACGGATCTAATGGACAAAAGTTGGTTAAGAGTTCACATGATTGTGAATTTGTGGACATAGAGTAGGTGTAGACCATGTTTACCATGGGTAAACGTTTAACATATGATTATTCGTGGACAAGATGCTTAACAATATTTTTTAACATGAATGATGATGTATAAGATGCTTACCAAGATGGTTAACATGAATGATGATGGACAAGATGTTTAACAAGATGGTTTAACATATGATTATGACACAAAAGCATGTTGGACGATCACAATCGGTGGTCAAAAGTTATCATTTTTGCGATCCGTGGACACAAGTACGAGTCTAATGGACAAATTTTGGTTAAGATTCCACATGATTGTGAATTTGTGGACATAGAGTAGGTGTAGACCACTATCCATTCAAAGGTTTAACATATTTTGTTGGACGATCACATGAATGATGAATCCAAAAGTATGTTTACCATGGGTAAACGTTTAACATATGATTATTTGTGGACAAGTTGCTTAACAAGATGGTTTAACATGAATGATGATGGACAAGATACTTAACAAGATGGTTTAACATGAATGATGATGGACAAGATTCTTAACAAGATGGTTTAACATGAATGATGATGGACAAGATGGTTTAACATATGACTATCCATGGACACAAAAGCATGTTGGACGATCACAATCGGTGGTCAAAATTTATCATTATTGCGATCCGTGGACACAAAGTACGGGTCTAATGGACAAAAGTTGGTTAAGAGTCCACATGATTCTGAATTTGTGGACATAGAGTATGTGTAGACCACTATCCATTCAAAAACAACATTTTCATTGGCTACTTCCTACCCATATTAAGCACCTTGCATGTATATGACCATAGTAGTATCCACATGGATGGATATTCATTCGCAATTTTCGTGGTCAAAAGTTATCATTTTTGCGATCCGTGGACACAAGTACGGGTCTAATGGACAAAAGTTGGTTAAGAGTCCACATGATTTTGATTTTGTGGACATAGAGTAGGTGTACCACTATCCATTCAAAGGTTTAACATATGATGTTGGACGATCACATGAATGATGAATCCAAAAGTATGTTTACCATGGGTAAACGTTTAACATATGATTATTTGTGGACAAGTTCCTTAACAAGATGGTTTAGCATGAATGATGATGGACAAGATACTTAACAAGATGGTTTAACATAAATGATGATGGATAAGATGCTTAACAAGATGGTTTAACATATGACTATCCATGGACACAAAAGCATGTTGGACGATTACAATCAGTGGTCAAAATTTATCATTATTGCGATCCGTGGACACAAAGTACGAGTCTAATGGACAAAAGTTGGTTAAGAGTCCACATGATTGTGAATTTGTGGACATAGAGTAGGTGTAGAATGCTTACCATGTGTAAACGCTTATGATCCGTGGACACAAAGTACGGATCTAATGGACACAAGTTGGTTAAGAGTTCACATGATTGTGAATTTGTGGACATAGAGTAGGTGTAGACCATGTTTACCATGGGTAAACGTTTAACATATGATTATTCGTGGACAAGATGCTTAACAATATTTTTTAACATGAATGATGATGAACAAGATGCTTACTATGGGTAAACAGTTATGATGGACAATAGTTAACAAAATGCTTACTATGGGATAAACAATGGTTTAACATGAATGATGATGGACAAGATGCTTAACAAGATGGTTTAACATATGACTATTCATGGACACAAAAGCATGTTGGACGATCACAATCGGTGGTCAAAAGTTACCATTATTACAATCCGTGGACACAAAGTACGGGTCTAATGGACAAAAGTTGGTTAAGAGTCCACATGATTGTGAATTTGTGGACATAGAGTAGGTGTAGACCATTATCCATTCAAAATAACATTTTCATTGGCTACTTCCTACCCATATTAAGCACTTTGCATGGATATGATCATTGTAGTATCCACATGGATGGATATTCATTCGCATTTTTTGTAGTATCCACATGGATAGAGACTCAACTATCCATTCACAATCTCCGTACTAAGTCCGTTTTTTTTTTAATTCCGGTAGATCGGCCGGTTCTAACTCCATCCCGGCGGTCTATATGACCGGAAACCTCACATGTTGCATGATATCCACCGTTCAAAAAAATGGGGTGAAATAAATGCAAAAGTAAGAAAGAGAAAGGAAAGGAAAAGAAAAGAAAAAAAAAATAATAAAAAAGAAATAGATTGATTTTCGATAGAAAAGAAAAGGAAAAATAGGTGAACAAGAGAGTGTGAGGATAAAATGGTTATTTTACTGGTAGGACCAAGAAAAAAGATACAAAATCACAAACTCTTTTGGAAAGATACTAAATTACAACTAAAAGGGTAAAAAGATATACCCAGTGCAATTCACCCAATTTACCCTACTATTTTATTTCATATTAAATTTATTTGTGATAACATATTATTAATAACAATTATTATCGATTAAAATTATATTAAAATAATTAAGAGATCAATAATTTTATTGAATTTTTTATATCATTTTTTGAAAACGATAATTCTTGGGATCTAGATTGTTAAAATAGTAATGATGTTTAAAGTTAAAATAAAAGTTTACTGTAGGCTAAAAAAAATATAGTGAAAATGAATTATATTTTCTAAATCAAATGAAACAAGTATCTATTTATAAAGTATGAAAATGATGAATTTTGGTATAAAATTTATATTTAAAATTTTAGTTAGTTATGAAATAATTGATTTTAAACAATTTGGATAAAAACATATCAAAAATTTTGATCATTTCTTTGTCTAATTATATCATGTGTTGAACATCAAACTTGCCGAATCATCTTTTTAACTTTTTTCAATATATCGTTGTATGCTTCTTTTTTTTGTTAATCCAGGGGTAGATCCCAAACCAATTGATCCAGACTAATTTCATGGACCCAGTCAGGCCGCAGGCCAGCTTCATCTGGGAGGTTTTTCCCTGGGCCGAAGCCCAGTATCCGCGTTGTGATCAGAAGAGACATTTTTGTTTTCGCCTGAAGTCGAACCCAGATGGTGTATTGCCACCACGGACCTTCTTCCACTTGGACTACCTCGACCGTTCTCGTTGTATGCTTTTCAATTGTTGAATTATTTTATCAACGATTGATAAACTACCATTTTAGATAGTCTAAGATGGTAAATAGCTGAAAATTTTGACCATCTTTTATATATTAAATTAAATTTGTTGTCTTATTATTAGGAGCTTAGTTTTGTGGGGAAAAAATCACAGAGATGTTGGACCACCATGGTGTAACTAATGTAAATTATGTTTTTAATTTTCATTATAGTGTTTCTTAGGTTGTAAATTTTGATGATAAAAAAAAACTTTTGTATTTGTTTTTTTCTTTCTTTCTGGTCGGAGTCGAGATGTTGTATTCTCGTCATGATATGATATATCCATTTAGTAAGAGGGAACAACAGAAAATAAAGTCCAAGCTCTTGTGGTCAAGTGGTTGGGAACGGGTCTTGGACGCTAACACGTTCCGGGTTCGATCCTCCTTCCATGCGAAACAAAGTCACATTTGTTTAAGGACACCCACATGGATATGGGCCTTGCTTTAGGGGCCCATTTGAATACCCGGAGAGAGGGTCTATCCATGGGCTGCACCTCCCCTTGGGGATTAGTCTGAGCCTTTCCATAGGCTCGGGATACCCCCAGGTTAATCAAAAAAAAAAAAAAAAAAAAAAAAAAAAAAAAACAACAGAAAATAAAAAAAAACAATATCGATTGGTAGGTTAAAAAGAATAATATTTTTATTAAAACAGAAACACACTTATATATTTTTGTAAAACATTAATAGGGTAATTGAGGAGGATGTCCGTCATATATGAAGTTTATGCTCCAATCAAACGACGATGTTCTTGTAAGGAATGAGGAGGAGGATTATGTATACGACTAGAACGTCCTGGAGTCTTTCTCTTGACTTCAATCAAATGACGATGTTCTTGTAAAGAATGAGGAGGAGGATTATGTGTACGACTAGAACCTCCTGGAGTCTTTCTCTTGACTTCAATCAATTGACGATGATGTTCTTGTAAAGAGTGAGGAGGATTATGTATAGGACTGGGACCTGTTGGAGTCTTTCTCTTGACCCCAATAGAAAATGGATCTTCAGCCATTGATGATGTCATTAGGAACAAGCTTAGAGTTATGATTAATATCATACCACCACCTTTCAACGCTTGCATCTTTTCTCTCTCTTTTCGTTTGATTCTTCCTGAAGTTTTTATTTAATTCCTCTAGCTCTTTTCATTTTCCTTTGATATATAGTGGAATTTTTCATGCTAGTTAAGGAAAGCTAACCAAATCCATAAATAATGTGGAACAGTGAATATATTAGAAGATATGTTTTAGAGTTCTTATCAGAATTCAATTATGTACTTGACATTTGTTACCAGAATTCAAAACTTATTTTTGTCAAGAATTTATTAGGAAAACTGAGTTGTATATGTACTTGACACTTGCTATCATAATAGATTTCCCTAATTATTGTATTCCTCTCTTTTCATTTTTCTTTGATATATAGTGGATTTTTTCATGCTAGTTAGGGAAGCTAATCAAATGCAGAATAATGTAGAACAATGAGTATATTAGAAGATATTTTAGTTTTTATCATAATTCAATTATGTACTTGACACTTGTTATCAGAATTCAAAATTTATTTGTTGTCAAGAATTTAATTAGGAAAACCAAGTTGTATATATGTACTTGACACTTGATATCATAATAGGTTTCCCTAATTATCTATGGTAGTGAAGTATCAATTTTGTTGGTATTTTAAGGTTATACTAGATTTTGATCCGCGCTTTCTGAGCGCGGGTATATTTTTCTTTACAATTTTAAAATTCTAGTTATTTTATTGTTAATAATTTAAATTTTTTAATTATGCAATATAATTTTATTTATAATTGTTTAACCCGTATTATAAAACGTGAGTTAATAATATGGGTTTAAAAATGAATTGTATATTATTTGGGAGGAGATATCGTAAAGATAAAAAGATTAAAGTAACGATTTCACATTATAAGTTCTAATATGAGTTATATCGTTATAAAATAATATATATATATATATATATATATACATCTTCATATTTAGCTTAAAATTTTATAAATTAAAGTTTAATTAATAATAAATTGTATATTTTTATAGTATTCAAATTATCAAAAGTATAAAACAACCCGCTAAAAAGTTGTTGTCGTATAATCATCAATTAACCCGACAATTATATATTTGAATAAGATAAATATTTACTAATTGTTGATCTTTTATGTTTTTATCAAATTTAAATATATATCTATTTTTAATATTTTAGCTTAATTTTTAATATAAATTATTGTTTAGGCAATAGTAATTTGAATATTTTTATAGAATTTACTTTTTTGAAAATGAAGTATATTACAATTTTTATGTGTATATTTGATAAAATTAGTGGGTTATAATTTTTTTTTTTAAGATTCCTATAACTTTTATATTTATTTTATAATTTATAAACATAATTAGTGTATTAGTTCATTTAATTATATTTATCATTATTGATTACATATATATTTACGAAATTAATCAGTTAATTAAAAATAAATGGATTAAAAAGATTTTTTGGTTAGATTTTGTATAATAAAAAGGAAATATACATTTATATTTAAAGTAATGAAAGATATTGCAAGATATTATGATTAATTAGTTAGAATTTAGTTTTAAATTATTGTTCTTAATGAATTAATTAAATAGTATATATTTCTAATGGCATGTCCTGTAAATAACACGTCAATAAAAAGTTTATTCCTCAAAACATTCCTATTTTAATAGTATAGATATATACAGCAAACCAATATCACATCTTGGTTTATAGTTAGTTCTAAGTTGCGTCGGCTCGATTCGGTTAGGCCGGTACACGATAAACCAAAAGCGACCTGAATAATATTGGAGTAATAGTCTTAAATGCCACTTTCTTAGAAAAACTAATCACAAATGCCATCTTCTGGGAAAATTACAAATTTACCCTTAATGAATCTCAATAATGATTTGTCAGGCTTAAATAGCATTGAATCGGTATAGATTTGTAAAATACACGGTAGTTCAGGTGGTCGCGCGCGTCTCTGTGCGCGCGTTGCGTCCAGGGTTTGAATCCTCCTATTGCGGTACAACTGGTACAACTGGAGGATTATTATTATGTCAGTTGTACCAGTCCATCTTAGTACAACTGGTACATCTGTGAGGGCAGTTGTACTGGTACATCTAGGAGGGCAGTTGTACCATACGGGTGATGAATTTTTCATTTAAAAAATCTCAGGGGTAATTTCGGCATTTCATTAAAAATAAGTGGCATGTAGATCATGAAGTGGCATGTTGGCCACTGATTTCTGAAAAAAGTGGCATTTGTGCCATTGTGCCATAATAGAGTATTGGGGCTCTAGTAATTAAATATCTGAAATTGGGCGCTCACTATAAAATCGGCACAACTGCAAAATTAAAACCTTCACAAACCTTTGAGCTCCGTCGTCGTCGATCTACAAAGCTTCATTTTACGATTTGCTCCATAGAGAAGAAAGATTAGAGAAGAGACATGCCGTTGGGAGATAAAGGAGGATGGGAGATGAACCCTTCAAGGTTCTGCGGCCTGGAAACAGATTTCTCCGACGATGTTCCTTCACTTCTCTCTTTCAACATCGACAATGGCCCTTTCGATTTCGTCCTCGCTCCTTTGGTTCTCTTCTCTCTCTTTCTCTTACTCTTTCTTTCCCCCTTACGATGGAAAACTCGTGTAATTGGTAACGAAATCTTCTCTTGCTATTTTCTTTTCGTATTTGCTTGCGGGAAAGAACAATAGAATCTAACCGGTGGATTGATTTGGATTCCATCTAATTTAGGTAAAATAAGTTCGTGGATTGATTTGGATTCCGAAGATGAGACCTTGCGGATGGATTCAGAAGCCACATTGAAGCAAGAAATAGCCTGGGCTAACCATCTCTCTTTGCGGGTTTGCTTATGAATGACTCTTGATGGGTTTTAACCTAAGGAAGAAACTATGTATTCTGTTAATGTTATTGTGATATGTTTCAGGCGTGCCTTCTTCCTACTCCTAAAGGAGATTCATGCGCAAATTACGCTAGATGTGTGAACCAGATCTTAAAGGGGAAGACTGAAATTGAGGTGCTCTTGCTTCTTTTCGCCTCTTCTTTACAAGAACCTCTTAAAGGGATTCATACTTTACTCTTTTGTCTTTTTTAATCTTGATTCAATCTCATTCTGCAATGAAGCTATGGCTTAGGATTCCGCTGAGAGAGTTTCGTGGTACCCTGATGGTAAGATTTCTGTTTGTGCCATTTTAGATTCTTAAAGATTTAGTATCATTTTGATGTCTTTAATCTTATGACCATTTAATGAGTGACTAAGGCCACCATGTATCATTTTGATGTCTTTAATCTATTCTGTCTATGGCAGAAAGATTCGTGGGAGATATGGAATTCTTTTCGTCTTCTTTGTGACCATGAAAGTAAGCTGTGTGTTGCTCTTGATTTTAGGTGAGTCCAGAGAGAAACCATTGATTCAAATGTCCATCTTATAGTTCAATAAGGCGATGGTTTGGAGAGCCGGTGAAAGTAATAGCAGACGTAGCAATTTTTGTGTTCATCATTTGGCATTGAAGAAATCAACCCTCTGATGCATGAATATGATTCTAATTCCATTTGCAGTTTTTCGTACCAGACCCTCACGGTGATACTTACTTGTTATTGTATTACGAAGAGATAATAAAAAGGTTTTTCCAACATTCTGTTCAGGTAAGAGTTTGACTCGTTCAGATTATTTATCATGTTTTTAAAGAAAAAATTTGCTCTTTTGGTCTCAATTTACCTGAAGTTCATAATCCCCAACCTTGCTTATGCAGGTTATAATTTCCGGAACGTATTCTGTTAATATCACTGAGGGTAAGTTTTCTTTATTCCTTGTGGGCGCTGATTTGTGAATTGTGACTGTTTCTTGTGGTATACTTTTGAATAAGTGTTACTCATTTGGGTTCTCAGGTATGCAGACGCACCCCCATAAGACATATTTGGACTGTGTTAGCAAAATGTTCCACAATATGAAACCACTTTCTGAGCAAGAACTCATGTGGATTAGACTTAGAGATTGTCTGTACAGGCCATTGCAGGTTAGATCTTTTTTGTAAGTGGTTTCACGTATTGATAACTAGTCTCTCACTAGCTTTACATATTATTCTCCGTCTGCTTATAATGCAGCCATTGAAGGATAATGTAGTTGCCAGCACCTATGAGCTGTGTGAAAGAGACTATGCTAAATACATCAAGGTATGTTACCTGTTGCTAGTTTTTAATGTTATCATGTCTCTTTGATGAGATTTTCCCCCTTTTTCCTGCCTTGATCAACTGAAAGGAAATATCTGAAAGACTAATGATTGTGTAATGTTAGCACAATCTAATATCATATACCGTTACCCATCATTGTCTTAACTTTTTAGTAATCTTTGTGTTGCTAGTATCAAAGGGAAATTTCTAAAGCATTGGAGGATAGGGTCCCTAATGAGAAAGCGTACGAGTTAACTACTGTAAGTACCTGTTACTGTTATAGGTTTATCACTCACAAAGGGGCATTTACGGATGCAATACTTTGATAGTACGAAATTGTGGATTGTAGGTCCTTATCACGGCATCATTGCAGGTGAGTGCTAATGCAATACTGGGCTGATCATAAGGAGACCTTGAAACTCCATTTTGCTTTCCTTTTCCAGGCAGCTGAAGAAACTGGTCGTAAGTTGAAAGTTTATGCCGTGGAAATGAATCCCAATGCTGTCATAGCACTCCATGTGAGTTGTCAGAATCTGAGTCAATTGAAAGCTGCTGGCTGATTTTACTGTGGTTTATTTATGAAGCTACACCAGCTTTAATCCTTCTTAGTTCTTATGGTGGTGCTATCTTTTCTGATAGGATTTGGTAAAAACAAGCGGATGGGAAGGCACTGTTACCGTAGTCTCTTGTGACATGCTCCTGAGAGAGCTGATATAATGGTCAGTAAATATAGGTTAATGACTTGCTGGGTTCCTTTGGAGATAATGATCTCTCTCCTGAGTGCCTTGATGGAGCCCAAAGGTTTCTGAAGCCAGACGGGATTTCGATACCATTTGCGTATGTATATTTTCTGTTGAATCACTCTAGTCCTAATGAAATATGTCACAGAAGATTACATAATTCTTCTGTTTCCTTTCAGGTATACAAGTTACATACAGCCAATTACAACTTCAAAACTTTACGATGTCGTAGGTTTCTTGAGATTTCTGCTTTTAATTACGCCACTATAAACTTTATGTCAACAAACGTTTTCTGTCATATATCTTACAGGTTAATATGCACAGTATAGCCAGACTTGCTCCTTCTCAGCCTGTGAGCAAACGAATCCAATAAGACTGCTTCCACTGCTGAAATTGGGTTACTGTTGTTGATAGGTGTTCACATTTACGCATCCAAACTTGTCAAGAAAACCCAACAACCAACGTTATAAGAAGCTGTGTTTCGATCTACCAAGTGACATGGGTTCTGCTTTGGTTCATGGTATAGAGAACTTGTTGTACAAAATATAGCTTTAAAAAAAAATATCGCTGCGCGTGAGTTAAACGCGCGAGCGATTTTTCTCTCTAACCCTAGCCGCGTTTTCTCCGTTTCTCTTTCGTTTTCGAGGTCTTTTCCGGCGGGCGGCTTGCCGTCGATGCCGTGAAGGGACCTCCGCTTTTCTTTTTCTGCACTAAGAGCTTACTTGACGGTGGAGGATTCTTGGGCTAAGTCGAAAGAGCGGCGATCGAATCTCCGACGGCGATGGGAAGGATAACTGGCGAAGACGGTGCTGCGGAAGCTTGGAGCTCGGAATCGGTGATTCGGGAAAAGGTCAGATCTTCTTCTGCTCGAGGACGGCGGTGTGGTCTGGCGTGGATCTCGAGGAATCGGAGAAGAGATCCGAGTTGTGCTTTCTTCGCGTGGTTTGGTGGGTTTCGTCGTTCTGTTGGTGCGATCATCGGCTCTGATGTCTGAACCCGTGTGCGGATGGCGGTTATGCGCGGCGGTGTTTCTCTCGTGCGGCGACGGTGGTTTATCTAACCGGATAAGATAGATCTCTGCTTTCAGGTTAAGCCATTGGGTGGTTTGGAGCTCTGCATGTACCGGCGGTCTAGTTCTGTAAATCGGTTTTACTGTCGGCGTCGTGGCAGCCTGATTGGTTCAGGGATGCGCCGCTGGTCTTCCGGAGCCAGTGGTGGCAAACCGCCTCCGATCTTTTACCCACCGTAGGTCTAGATTTCTAGGGAGTGTGTTCTTGTTTTTCTAAGCTTGCTCGGTGGTGGAACATTTTGGCTCCGATTAGCCGGAGATCTTTGTAACGACGATGCCCGGTTTGGGTTGTTTTATTATATAAAAAAAAGAGAGAAATGGTAATACAATATCATGATTGTTGAGAACGTGATGTGTTGTTATGTCGGAAGAGAAAACGCGTGGCAATAATAATGGATGATAAAACTTAGGAAGGAAGTGGATGGATACAACAACTAAACACGTATTGAATGAATGAGTTAACTTAAAAATTATCGGAAGTGTGTGGATTATACTATGGATACAACAACTAAACACGTACTGATTTTTTTCCTCTTCAGTTGGGTAAAGTTAAAAGACAACAAAAATAATCAAAAAGTTATGTCTTCCCACTTCCACATCAAATAATAATATCTCATTTTTAACTACATTATTTCAATAGTTTTTTCAAGTTTTTCAAAAAAAAAAAACAATTCTTGAAAGAAAATTTTATACGGCAATAGTTTTAATTATCACAAGATTTATTAGAGAAAAACATAAAATATCACAAAATATAACTTATCAGAAATATAACACCAAAAGAAATAATTCACATGTTTAGCATTATTTAGATTACAAATTTTTTTGTAGTATTATATAATTTAGACTAGAGTTTATTATTTAGGTTTTAGTTTTTAGGATTTAAGGTTTATTATTTAAGATTTAAGGTTTATGGTTTAATATTTAAGGTTTATGGTTAGAGTTAATTTAATCTTTATCTCTTTAATAAATATTATTTTTGTGATTTTTCTTTTTTATTGTTATATTTGTGATAATGCATGTTTTGTGTCATTTTTGCCATTTGTCCATTTATTATGTATTAGATACAATTTAACAAAAATCTTTGAATTTCACTAGAAAAGTTTCCAAAGGTTTATTCAAATATTAAATTCTATATCCAAATAGTAAATTGTTAGTTAAATAACGTTTAAAGTTAGATTCCTGGTGTCATTTTAATATTTTTTTATCTTAAATTTTTACTAGATATCGTTATATAATGTAAATGAATTAAATAATAATAATAATAAAAAGGCAAATCATAGTAATAACACAAAAACATGCATTGTCACAGATATAGCAACGATGAAAAATTACGAAAATAACATTCATTAAAGAGATAAAAAAATTAAATTAACTCTAATCTTAAACTTTAAATATTAAATTTTAAATAAGAAAAGTCATAAAATAGCACAAAAAACATACTTTATCATAAATATAGCACCAAGGAAAATAATTCACATTTTTAGCATTATTTTAATTACAAAGACTTTTATAGCATTATATAATTTAGGGTTTATGGTTAATTATTTAGGATTTAGGGTTTATTATTTAGGGTTTAGGGTTTAGTATTTAGAGTTTAGGATTTATTATTCAAGGTTAGGGTTTAATATTTAGGGTTTAGGGTTTAGTATTTAAAATTTAGGGTTAGGGCTAATTTAGTGACAAAACATATTTTTATGCTATTTTTATGATTTTTTTTCCTTTGTGCTATATTTTTGATAAGTCATGTTTTTTGTGCTATTAATGCGATTTGCCCATTTTAAATTCTAAACCCTAAATAATAAACTCTAAACTCTAAATACTAAATTATATAATGATATAAAAGTCTTTGTAATCTAAATAATGTTAAAAATGTGAATTATTTCCGTTAGTGCTATATTTATGACAAGATATGTTTTTGTGTTATTTTATGTTTTTTTAAATAATAATACTAATAATATTTTTTTTCTTGTTTTCGGCAAATCCCCCATTGCTTCATCGAAGGGGAAGAAAACTTTGGCAGAGAGCGAAGCATTGCTTCCTTCTTCACGATTTACGAAGTATCATTCCTTCTCCAGAGGATTCCAGATCACGAGAATTCGGCAAAAGTGGTTGATCCTTTCCCCCAGAAACAGTTTCGGTTTTGTGCGATACGAATCCTTTAGTTTCGTTTTCAAGTGGTCATTGTAAAGTTAAGCGAAGGAATAGGATATGGGGTTGGAAGAGAAGGAGCATGAAGGAACGGTCGTTGAGAGAGGAGATCAGATTGATTCCGCCGTTGTAGCCTCAGACACTGCCGTTGCCGGCGGCGGCGAGAAGCAGAAGACGAAGGGTAAGGGTTTGTTCTCGCGTATATGGAACTGGATATTTAGGGTTAAAAGAGACGATTTCGAGAAGAGACTAAAAGGCATCTCAAAGGAAGAAGCGACTATTAGGTCCAGGATGAAGCACCGATCGATTACAAGGATGAAACTCATTAGAAATCTCATCGCTTTCTCTGTCTTCTTTGAGGTCAGCTTTGAGCAAATTCTTTTGTTTTTGTTGATTATGTTAGTAGTAAGTTATCAAATGAACAAAAGTCCATCTTTTAATTTTTGATGATGTGATGTGAACAGATTCTCTTTCTGCTTTCAGGTAATTGCAGTGAGTTATGCGATCATGACAACCAGAGATGAGGATTTGGATTGGAGACTTAGAAGTTTCAGGATCTTACCGATGTTTCTTTTACCTGCTCTTGCTTTTCTTGGATATTCTTCACTCGTTAGCTTCACGAGGATGTGTGAGTCTTGCGTGTTCCCTTCATTTTCCTGTGAAATGCTGGCATTTTTTTGTCTTGGTTTTGTTGTCTTGATCGTGTCTTCTGTGTGTAAAATGGTTTGGTTTAGGTGACCACAGAGATAAAAAAACCTTGGAGAAGCTTCAAGGTGAAATGCTGGGAAAGATCGATGAGTTAAAAGAGAAGACCAATTACTTCACCACACTGGATATTCTTCGTGTAAGATTTTAAAACCTAAGTCTTTTTAAGAGATTGTATTGTGTGCGGGAGGCTAGTTCTCACACAACTTCATTTCAGATTTTATTGGGGTTTCTGGAATTCCTGATTATGCCCCTTGACATTTTTTGATGTATGCTGCTGCTGTTATTTCTTGCTTGAATTACTTAGAACGTCCGGTACATAACCGCATAACACTTAATTATGGCAATATGTTGCATGCCTCTAGCATTGTCTTGGGATTAGATGGTTTTTTGTTTCTAATTTATATTGAAAGTTATCCTTAAACTTTATTGCATTAGGAGATACCTAAAAATTCAATTTTGCCAAGAGCATGGTATCGTGAATTTGGATTGGAACACTACAGCCGTTAGAAAATGTGTATCTTTGTTGAGAGTGTCTCTTTTCTATTTGAGCTTCCTCTCTCTTAATGAAGATTAACCCTCTCTACCTGTCTTTTTCACTAGTTTTCAAGCTGCCCTTACTATGTTAAGTGTCGAACTAGCTGCACTATGTGTCAGGAATTTAAACTTAAGTGTTACTGTTGAAATTCATAATGTGATATGTGTCCCAAGTCAAGTTAATTAGAGACCTTCACTTGTGAGTGCTGGAGTTATTTCTTATTGCAATATGTTCAAGACCTTAAAGATAATAAAGTGTTGATATATGTCAATTGATGCTTGTTACTGTGGGTTTTTATTGCTACTGCTTCTGGAACTTGTTTGTTAACTTGAGCTATTTTGTATCAGAGGTTTGACCCTGACCCAGCTGCAAGGGCGGCTGCTGCAACTATTCTGGCATCCAAGATGGGTGCTGATTCAGGCTTGAAACTATATGTAGGAGATGAATCCCAGCTTGAACCCTCCATAGGCAAGAGCAATGACATGGAAGTCAAACACTCACAAGGGCTCAGGAATCGGAAACAACCAAACAAAAGACGCAACGGTGCTGGGACCACTCCATCCCAACATTCTGATAATGAGTCTAACCATTCTGGAACAAGCGAAGGAACCACCGGCACAGAACAAAACCAGCAGATGGTGTTTGAGCATTACAACCCTCAGGGATATGGTGGTCATGATGGTAGCTGGATCTCACGCATTGCGGCTCTTCTCGTGGGTGAAGATCCAACTCAGTCATATGCACTCATCTGCGGAAACTGCCATATGCATAACGGTGAGCGAGCCATTATCTTTGTCTTTGTTTTTGAACACACCAAATTCCCACATGTGTTCCGTCAATAACATGGTTTAACAACATCTCTCTCTCTCACTCACTTATCACATAGGACTTTGCCGGCAAGAGGACTTCCCGTATATTACTTACTACTGCCCTCACTGTCAAGCCCTGAACAAGCCGAAGCATTCAGAAGAGCAATCACTTATTCCTCCTGCTGATTTAGTCTCTCTGAAGCCAATGGAAAGGGAAGTGATCAATAGCAGTAGCGCCACTAGTGAGCGTGGTGAGAGTCCAGTCCCTGCAGAGAGTGTGGAAGAAGCCCCAGAAACAACTGGGAGCTGATCTAAAAAAAACGGTTCATGTGAGGTCAAGGAAAACGGCTTTCATATGTATTTGTGATAAAAAGAGACGAGGGAGAGAGTGTGAAGGTCGTGTTGATATGCTAAAATCTGTAACCTGCTTGCAATTTTGATTGTGGAAGTCTGAACACAAGACAATCCAAATAGTTTTTTTTTATCTTCTTTTTTCGTTTATTTTTACGACTTAAATAATACTTCCTGTTACATAATAGATCTTTTGTTTTTTTCTTCGGCTCAATACATTTTATTAGGTCTGATATTTTGTATCTGATCCAATTTTTATCCGATCTAAATTACTCTTATTTGTTTGGGTATGAAATATTTTTAACGGGTCCGATTGGTGACCAAAAACGGAATGGTAAGATTAGCGGTTAGCGGAAGTGGTAAGCGGTTGAATAGTGCAAAGCTGTAAGTGAAAGCTGTTAGCGAAAGCGGTAACAAAAAGCTGAGAGTAACCGTTTTTACTGTAGCTTTTATAACGTTTTCGTGATTGGTAACAAAGAAAGCGGTATGCCTCTATCGTTTTCACTGTAGATACACCAATCATACCCAACGGTATCTGAAATCCCTATGACGTTCGTAATATCTTTTTAAGTAGTTAAATTTTTAATTTTTTTATAAAATCATATAAATATAAATAAAATTGTATAATAAATAAAAATTTGTTTAATGATAAAATGTAATAATATATTGTTATATATTTAAGTTCATTTTTAGTTAATATTGTTACTTTACTAGTTTATTTGAATATGAATTTTTATTTAAAAAAATTCTTGAAAGAATTTGGATATCCGAATTATCCAAACATTACATGTACTATTTAGAATTTGGACGGCAAATGGTTAGTGATTTTTTTTTTGCGGCAATCTCATATTATTAAGCCCAAAGCTGGGCATGAAAAGTACAGGCCGAGATATAACAACAGGATTAAAAGAAAATAACATGCTAAGGCCCACGTCAGTAACACGCGTCGAGCGTAAGAGCAGTGGAAGCATGCACCTCATCGGCGAAGTCTCCAGTCACCGTCTAGTCGCCTTTTCACTGTGTTGACTTAGCCTGCCGACCGGATCCACCAAAACCATACTCGATCACCGCATCAAGAGAAAGAACCGTGCCATCTTCTATTGCATCACCGTCAGATGCGCTGCAGACCGGCGAGATCCAAAAGAGGATTGAGACGTCGGGAAGAGGAAGAGCAAGTCGGGTCCGTTCAACTCGATCGGGCCGAAGAACTATTGACTGGTGAGCGCGGAGGGAATAAAGGGAAGAAGAAAGGCTAGCAACGGCGTCGAGACAGTCATCGCACCAGAGAGGAGGCCGAACGACACCTAAATCTGGTATTAACCGGGACCAAAACCCAACAAAGATCGGAAAGTAACCGGACAGAAGCTAGGAGTTTATTCCTCCCAGTCAGCGAATTCGTCGAGTATAGAACACAAAAGAGATAAAATCGCCAGCAGGATTAAGATCTAAGCTAGTCAAAAATAACCCAACCGACGAAACCGCTGGAATCGTCCGCCGGAATCAAACGCATGTAAGAAGGCCTAGAGAGAAGATGGAGAAAAGGAAGAGGAGAGAGAAGTTCTCATGGTTAGTGATTTAACTATCTAACCTCTACCCATCCGTACTCGTTACTATCTGAATTTTTTTTAAAGGTATATTTCAAATAATGCTTTTTGATATCTAAAATACATGTACATTTTACTGCAAGTTATCATTTGTTTAAATGTGGTTTCCAAAAATATAAATTGCTTTCATATTTTTTATGAGAATTATTAAATAATTTTGTGACTAACTAAATTCTGCAGTCTTTTCATAATTGATTAACTTATACTTATTTATATGTTAAATAAGTTGTTTTTGAATTACAATAATTTTTTCTAAAAGTTTCTTAGTTTTAGCTAAAATAATTATTATATTGTAAAGCATAGTGACTATTATTTAATGGAGAAGAATACAATAAATTCTAAATAAATTGAAATACATTGATTATACTGTATTTTTTTGATTTAACCGAAATTAGCTTAAAAACCAAACCGAAGAACCAAATAAAATCGTTTCAAAACTGAACTGAAATAATCAACTATTGAAAAATCTTGTTCGATCTTTCGGCAACAAATATTCACAGGCCGCATAACCAACTACCGCACAAAACAGAACAATTTGGAACAAAAAAAACCAAGTGTCATTCATAGGATTGGTTTGGCTTTTCTATTAGGGTTTTCTGCAAACTAACCTTTCACATGTCGCCATATTCCGGTTCAAGCCCTCACCCACTTTTCATGTCAGTCAATTCTCGTAGCTCCAGTTGAACTGTAATATAGGACGCCCGAGAAGTGATGACCGTGGCACCGTTTGAATAATTAACAGAATCCTAAACTATGTCGTTTTGAGTGAGAAAAAAACAACACGCTTTGTGGATTTCATGTGGTTTTTAGTCTTATTCATGTCGTTTTTAGTCTTATTAATTGACAAAAGATTTTATAAGAACTAATTGAAAACTCCAAGGAACTGTCACCAATAAATAGAAAAAAGCACACCTTTTTGTTTGTATAAAAGTATAGTAATCTCACCTGTAGACGACGGATCTGAACTCGAAGAGCCATATTTGGACGAAGAACACGACTAGGAAGAAGAAGAAGAAGATCTCCTAGGAACACCATTTGGGTAATAACTATAAGCGACGAAGCACTTATGGAGGTAAATATGTCCGCATATTGAGCTTCCACACTTGACATGAGCTTTCTCAATCCAATGCGTTCTTAACACAGCCACTGCAATCGGAGTCCCCGACATCGCCTTCGCATTGTCCCAAAACGTACAAAGATTCGTAAGTGGTGGCGTAGAATCCGTGACCCGAAACGATGCCATTTTGCATCATCCCAAACGCCATGTCCCTCATCTCCTCGAACCCTGTCCCGACAATCATGTTCTTCCCAAAAATCATGAACAGCATCTCCATCCCTGTAAAAATTAAACCGGAAATTTCGGTGTCAGAAGAAATCAAACCTGTCCGCAATTGGTAAGAAAAACCTACATCTGCTTTTGGTTAACATGAACCTTCAAACAACAAAAGTGCGGTTCATATAATTAACCAAGAAATGTTTAGTGTAATTAAGGTTAAAGCGATGAGTCTGAGTAATTCAACTTCCGGCTTGACATTGAAGCCAAGGGAAGAAACAAAGAAGAAAGGGTTTACATAAAAATCCACATGATCGACAAAGCGTGTTGTTTTTCTCTCATTCAAAACGCCATAGTTTAGAATTCTGTTAATTATTCAAACGGTGTCACGTCATGGGCATCTTAGAGCATGCACATCGTTGCATATTAGCTCAAGATTCTCACAAAAACCTAGACATTATGCAATTAAAATTAATCAATTGGAGTAAATAAGTTAAGAACCAATCCTAAAATAAGGATTTGATTTTAGTATAAGTTTCTTAGCCACGTGTGGGCTAGCCATTGGCTCTTTTTTTTAATTCAAAGCCTTGCTTCTCTCTAATCGACAGTCTCGATTTCATCGCATCTCATCTCAATCACACACTCCGAACCGGAGATCACCTCATGATCTTGCTCCGAGGACCTCGCCTTCTCTGCACGGTGGACCTCGAAGCACCGGATAAAGTCTCCGACGTCGAGCATCCTCTAAAAGCCGGTGGTCTAATAGAGGTTTTCGGCTCCTGCAATGGTCTAATCGGTTTATCAAACTCTCCTATCGATATGTCGTTATTCAATCCATCGACACGGCAAACCCACACGGTTACCGGCTGAGAATGTCGATTTCCCGGAAGGTTCGACCACTCGCGGGTACGTGTTTTACGGATTAGGTTACGATTCGGTGAACGAAGATTACAAAGTTGTGAGGATGATTCAGTGTAAAGGAGATAAAGCTGATGAGCTTGTTTTCGGACTCCCTTACGAAATCAAAGTGTTCAGCTTGAAAAAGAATTCATGGACAAGAATCAAACGAGTTCTTCCTGCGATTCAATTACTCTTCTACTTCTATTATCATCTCTTGAATCGTCGTGGATATGGTGTCTTAGCTAGAAATAGTCTTCATTGGGTTCTACCAAGAAGACTTGGACTTATGGCTTTCAACTCAATTGTAAGATTCGATCTTGCCTCCGAGGAGTTTGAGATACTCGACTTCCCGGAGTCTCTTGCTCATGAGAATATCGATATAGGTGTGTTAGATGGCTACATTTGTTTGATGTGTATCCACGAGTTTAGCTATGTTGATGTTTGGATTATGAAGGAATATAAAGTTGAAGGATCTTGGACTAAGTTGTTTAGTGTTTTGAAACCCAAGAGTGTTGAATCTTTGGACTTTATGAGACCTCTGCTTTATTCAAAAGATAGGAGCAAGATTTTGTTGGAGATAAACAAAGCGAAGCTCATGTGGTTTGATTTGGGGAGTAAGCGGTTTAGTAAGGTTATAATAAAGGACTGTGATAGTTCGTATAGCGTAGAGCTACTAGTGAGTAGCCTTGTTTTGGGATGTAAAGGTGATCCTAATGAAGTTGAGTCACGGAAAGAACGTCAAGCTCTAGAAGATAAAATGATGCAGCAGAGGAATAAGAGGTGTGGTATGCTAATCTCTAGTCATTTTGATGCCTAGGGATTTTGTTTAGGGATTTTGTTTAGGAATAAGAGGTGTGGTATGCTCTAGGTATGCTAATCTCTAGTTAAGATAAAATGATGAAGTTGCCTTGTTTAACTTATAAGGAAACCAAACCCCATACTTAGGGATTTTGTTTAGGATTAGGATTGGGGTTCATCAATGGATGAACAACAAATCAAGGGGTTCTTAACTATTCCAAACATATTATAAAAACATTAAAAAATTATTAAGAACTCCATAATGGGGTTCAACAATGTGCATGCTCTTATATTACAATTTGACCAGAGCTACGAAGATTGACTGGCATGAGAAGGTAGGTGAAGACTTGATCCGAAATATGGCAATAGGTGAAAGATTAATTTGGAAAAAACCCTTTCTATTAAACATTATTAAATATGTTATGTAATTATTATGGGTTTAAGCGAATTTATATATGTTTGAATTTATATGAATAATATAGTTATGTATATGAAGAAAGTAAAAGACACTAGAAAAAGGGAGAGATACAAAGTTTCTATGTATAGTTGTTTTTTTTACAGTCTTATTTATTTTTTTTTTTTTACAATCGTTGATGTGTGTCAATGGATAAAAGAAATTCTCTTTTTTTATAGCAATACAAAATTTCTAAGATGATGATAAGTGTAATGGCGTGTCCTCTTCTTCTTTCTTCTCATGCTGCATTATGGCAAATGGTAATAGTTCACTTTAATTTTTTAAGATTCATTTTATCATGTACTTAAATTATCTATTTGCCATGCAGACTGATGAATAATTATTATTTATAACACTCCTCTTTGAGTATTTATCAGTTTTATAATATTATATACTGCCTCGTTAAAAAATTCATCAAGGAAAAACTCAGTAGGATAAAATCCATAACAAAGAAAAAAGAGTACAATGACATAAATTTCGCCTGGAAGATGGGTAAGATTTTTTTCTCACAAACTTCTCAAATGGCGCATTTCATATGTTCTGAAAATGTTTTATGAATGTTCTACTGGAAATCGTCTTTTTTTTTTGATGTCGACCCATCTTGATTAAGCCAAGTTAAATCCGCTGGAAGGGAGGCTCCGAAAAGTTCCTTTAGTCGAGACAGTCTGGCTTATATGGGAGAATAACACGCTCCTGGACCGGGCTTCCTTCGCTAAGGAGTCAGCACGGGAGTTCTGACCACGAGGGATATAACGTAGATCGAAAATTTCAAAATTCTGTTTGAAGGAGTGTAAGATATCTAATTCTGACAAGAATAATGGTCAATCCTAGGGATCGAGATGTTGGGAATGTCCTGTAATCTATTGTACTTGCTCTAAGTGAAAGTCGTATAGTCGAGATAAGACAATCACATAACACTGGGTAGTCATAACGCTTTGCTAGAAGCCACTTATGATCAATGAGGTGAGAACTCATTGCTAGTGTAATATGATCCTACAGGGTCACACACCTAAGCAAACTGGGCTTTAAAGACGAGGTTGATCATTAATGTAATGATCCAGTGAATGCATATTTGATATGCATTCGATATCAATATTCTGGGGCAGTGTCGATCGTTGCAGTAGTGCATCGATCGATGCATCTCGCGGATTAATCAGATTAATTCGATTTAATCGTTGGTTAATTCCGTTGCGGTTTAAGTCAACATATATAAGATATATGGTCGACATAAACTGATTTCTAACCTAATACACAGCCACCAGAACTTGAATAGAAACCTCTGAAGAGATTGGATCTCTATAGGCACTAGCATCCCTGCTGTTCAGTTTGTGTGCGTGTGGATACCAGTAGAGGCGCAGCATTTGAGGCGCTCTAGATCTCGATTATCTGCAAATCTTCCGCTGCTAATCACCAGGTAATTCTGAGATCCCTTTGATTCAATTACATGAACCCTGGATCCTAGGCTTGGAATTCAGACCAGGATTGCCTAATTGGATTAGGAACTGCTAGAAATTCCTTCAGTGGTATCAGAGCTTTAGGGTTCCATTGAATCTGTAGCATGTTGATTAGATTGGTTGAATCTGGATCTCTGTATGATTGATACAAGCATGCTAAAACTCGTTTTGATCAAAGTAACCTAGTTTAGAGTTTTGTTCGAAAAACGATTCAGGGTTTTTCGCATGGTGTCAAGGAAAACGGCTTTCATATGTATTTGTGATAAAAAGAGACGAGGGAGAGAGTGTGAAGGTCGTGTTGATATGCTAAAATCTGTAACCTGCTTGCAATTTTGATTGTGGAAGTCTGAACACAAGACAATCCAAATAGTTTTTTTTTATCTTCTTTTTTCGTTTATTTTTACGACTTAAATAATACTTCCTGTTACATAATAGATCTTTTGTTTTTTTCTTCGGCTCAATACATTTTATTAGGTCTGATATTTTGTATCTGATCCAATTTTTATCCGATCTAAATTACTCTTATTTGTTTGGGTATGAAATATTTTTAACGGGTCCGATTGGTGACCAAAAACGGAATGGTAAGATTAGCGGTTAGCGGAAGTGGTAAGCGGTTGAATAGTGCAAAGCTGTAAGTGAAAGCTGTTAGCGAAAGCGGTAACAAAAAGCTGAGAGTAACCGTTTTTACTGTAGCTTTTATAACGTTTTCGTGATTGGTAACAAAGAAAGCGGTATGCCTCTATCGTTTTCACTGTAGATACACCAATCATACCCAACGGTATCTGAAATCCCTATGACGTTCGTAATATCTTTTTAAGTAGTTAAATTTTTAATTTTTTTTATAAAATCATATAAATATAAATAAAATTGTATAATAAATAAAAATTTGTTTAATGATAAAATGTAATAATATATTGTTATATATTTAAGTTCATTTTTAGTTAATATTGTTACTTTACTAGTTTATTTGAATATGAATTTTTATTTAAAAAAATTCTTGAAAGAATTTGGATATCCGAATTATCCAAACATTACATGTACTATTTAGAATTTGGACGGCAAATGGTTAGTGATTTTTTTTTTTGCGGCAATCTCATATTATTAAGCCCAAAGCTGGGCATGAAAAGTACAGGCCGAGATATAACAACAGGATTAAAAGAAAATAACATGCTAAGGCCCACGTCAGTAACACGCGTCGAGCGTAAGAGCAGTGGAAGCATGCACCTCATCAGCGAAGTCTCCAGTCACCGTCTAGTCGCCTTTTCACTGTGTTGACTTAGCCTGCCGACCGGATCCACCAAAACCATACTCGATCACCGCATCAAGAGAAAGAACAGTGCCATCTTCTATTGCATCACCGTCAGATGCGCTGCAGACCGGCGAGATCCAAAAGAGGATTGAGACGTCGGGAAGAGGAAGAGCAAGTCGGGTCCGTTCAACTCGATCGGGCCGAAGAACTATTGACTGGTGAGCGCGGAGGGAATAAAGGGAAGAAGAAAGGCTAGCAACGGCGTCGAGACAGTCATCGCACCAGAGAGGAGGCCGAACGACACCTAAATCTGGTATTAACCGGGACCAAAACCCAACAAAGATCGGAAAGTAACCGGACAGAAGCTAGGAGTTTATTCCTCCCAGTCAGCGAATTCGTCGAGTATAGAACACAAAAGAGATAAAATCGCCAGCAGGATTAAGATCTAAGCTAGTCAAAAATAACCCAACCGACGAAACCGCTGGAATCGTCCGCCGGAATCAAACGCATGTAAGAAGGCCTAGAGAGAAGATGGAGAAAAGGAAGAGGAGAGAGAAGTTCTCATGGTTAGTGATTTAACTATCTAACCTCTACCCATCCGTACTCGTTACTATCTGAATTTTTTTTAAAGGTATATTTCAAATAATGCTTTTTGATATCTAAAATACATGTACATTTTACTGCAAGTTATCATTTGTTTAAATGTGGTTTCCAAAAATATAAATTGCTTTCATATTTTTTATGAGAATTATTAAATAATTTTGTGACTAACTAAATTCTGCAGTCTTTTCATAATTGATTAACTTATACTTATTTATATGTTAAATAAGTTGTTTTTGAATTACAATAATTTTTTCTAAAAGTTTCTTAGTTTTAGCTAAAATAATTATTATATTGTAAAGCATAGTGACTATTATTTAATGGAGAAGAATACAATAAATTCTAAATAAATTGAAATACATTGATTATACTGTATTTTTTTGATTTAACCGAAATTAGCTTAAAAACCAAACCGAAGAACCAAATAAAATCGTTTCAAAACTGAACTGAAATAATCAACTATTGAAAAATCTTGTTCGATCTTTCGGCAACAAATATTCACAGGCCGCATAACCAACTACCGCACAAAACAGAACAATTTGGAACAAAAAAAACCAAGTGTCATTCATAGGATTGGTTTGGCTTTTCTATTAGGGTTTTCTGCAAACTAACCTTTCACATGTCGCCATATTCCGGTTCAAGCCCTCACCCACTTTTCATGTCAGTCAATTCTCGTAGCTCCAGTTGAACTGTAATATAGGACGCCCGAGAAGTGATGACCGTGGCACCGTTTGAATAATTAACAGAATCCTAAACTATGTCGTTTTGAGTGAGAAAAAAACAACACGCTTTGTGGATTTCATGTGGTTTTTAGTCTTATTCATGTCGTTTTTAGTCTTATTAATTGACAAAAGATTTTATAAGAACTAATTGAAAACTCCAAGGAACTGTCACCAATAAATAGAAAAAAGCACACCTTTTTGTTTGTATAAAAGTATAGTAATCTCACCTGTAGACGACGGATCTGAACTCGAAGAGCCATATTTGGACGAAGAACACGACTAGGAAGAAGAAGAAGAAGATCTCCTAGGAACACCATTTGGGTAATAACTATAAGCGACGAAGCACTTATGGAGGTAAATATGTCCGCATATTGAGCTTCCACACTTGACATGAGCTTTCTCAATCCAATGCGTTCTTAACACAGCCACTGCAATCGGAGTCCCCGACATCGCCTTCGCATTGTCCCAAAACGTACAAAGATTCGTAAGTGGTGGCGTAGAATCCGTGACCCGAAACGATGCCATTTTGCATCATCCCAAACGCCATGTCCCTCATCTCCTCGAACCCTGTCCCGACAATCATGTTCTTCCCAAAAATCATGAACAGCATCTCCATCCCTGTAAAAATTAAACCGGAAATTTCGGTGTCAGAAGAAATCAAACCTGTCCGCAATTGGTAAGAAAAACCTACATCTGCTTTTGGTTAACATGAACCTTCAAACAACAAAAGTGCGGTTCATATAATTAACCAAGAAATGTTTAGTGTAATTAAGGTTAAAGCGATGAGTCTGAGTAATTCAACTTCCGGCTTGACATTGAAGCCAAGGGAAGAAACAAAGAAGAAAGGGTTTACATAAAAATCCACATGATCGACAAAGCGTGTTGTTTTTCTCTCATTCAAAACGCCATAGTTTAGAATTCTGTTAATTATTCAAACGGTGTCACGTCATGGGCATCTTAGAGCATGCACATCGTTGCATATTAGCTCAAGATTCTCACAAAAACCTAGACATTATGCAATTAAAATTAATCAATTGGAGTAAATAAGTTAAGAACCAATCCTAAAATAAGGATTTGATTTTAGTATAAGTTTCTTAGCCACGTGTGGGCTAGCCATTGGCTCTTTTTTTTAATTCAAAGCCTTGCTTCTCTCTAATCGACAGTCTCGATTTCATCGCATCTCATCTCAATCACACACTCCGAACCGGAGATCACCTCATGATCTTGCTCCGAGGACCTCGCCTTCTCTGCACGGTGGACCTCGAAGCACCGGATAAAGTCTCCGACGTCGAGCATCCTCTAAAAGCCGGTGGTCTAATAGAGGTTTTCGGCTCCTGCAATGGTCTAATCGGTTTATCAAACTCTCCTATCGATATGTCGTTATTCAATCCATCGACACGGCAAACCCACACGGTTACCGGCTGAGAATGTCGATTTCCCGGAAGGTTCGACCACTCGCGGGTACGTGTTTTACGGATTAGGTTACGATTCGGTGAACGAAGATTACAAAGTTGTGAGGATGATTCAGTGTAAAGGAGATAAAGCTGATGAGCTTGTTTTCGGACTCCCTTACGAAATCAAAGTGTTCAGCTTGAAAAAGAATTCATGGACAAGAATCAAACGAGTTCTTCCTGCGATTCAATTACTCTTCTACTTCTATTATCATCTCTTGAATCGTCGTGGATATGGTGTCTTAGCTAGAAATAGTCTTCATTGGGTTCTACCAAGAAGACTTGGACTTATGGCTTTCAACTCAATTGTAAGATTCGATCTTGCCTCCGAGGAGTTTGAGATACTCGACTTCCCGGAGTCTCTTGCTCATGAGAATATCGATATAGGTGTGTTAGATGGCTACATTTGTTTGATGTGTATCCACGAGTTTAGCTATGTTGATGTTTGGATTATGAAGGAATATAAAGTTGAAGGATCTTGGACTAAGTTGTTTAGTGTTTTGAAACCCAAGAGTGTTGAATCTTTGGACTTTATGAGACCTCTGCTTTATTCAAAAGATAGGAGCAAGATTTTGTTGGAGATAAACAAAGCGAAGCTCATGTGGTTTGATTTGGGGAGTAAGCGGTTTAGTAAGGTTATAATAAAGGACTGTGATAGTTCGTATAGCGTAGAGCTACTAGTGAGTAGCCTTGTTTTGGGATGTAAAGGTGATCCTAATGAAGTTGAGTCACGGAAAGAACGTCAAGCTCTAGAAGATAAAATGATGCAGCAGAGGAATAAGAGGTGTGGTATGCTAATCTCTAGTCATTTTGATGCCTAGGGATTTTGTTTAGGGATTTTGTTTAGGAATAAGAGGTGTGGTATGCTCTAGGTATGCTAATCTCTAGTTAAGATAAAATGATGAAGTTGCCTTGTTTAACTTATAAGGAAACCAAACCCCATACTTAGGGATTTTGTTTAGGATTAGGATTGGGGTTCATCAATGGATGAACAACAAATCAAGGGGTTCTTAACTATTCCAAACATATTATAAAAACATTAAAAAATTATTAAGAACTCCATAATGGGGTTCAACAATGTGCATGCTCTTATATTACAATTTGACCAGAGCTACGAAGATTGACTGGCATGAGAAGGTAGGTGAAGACTTGATCCGAAATATGGCAATAGGTGAAAGATTAATTTGGAAAAAACCCTTTCTATTAAACATTATTAAATATGTTATGTAATTATTATGGGTTTAAGCGAATTTATATATGTTTGAATTTATATGAATAATATAGTTATGTATATGAAGAAAGTAAAAGACACTAGAAAAAGGGAGAGATACAAAGTTTCTATGTATAGTTGTTTTTTTTACAGTCTTATTTATTCTTTTTTTTTTACAATCGTTGATGTGTGTCAATGGATAAAAGAAATTCTCTTTTTTTATAGCAATACAAAATTTCTAAGATGATGATAAGTGTAATGGCGTGTCCTCTTCTTCTTTCTTCTCATGCTGCATTATGGCAAATGGTAATAGTTCACTTTAATTTTTTAAGATTCATTTTATCATGTACTTAAATTATCTATTTGCCATGCAGACTGATGAATAATTATTATTTATAACACTCCTCTTTGAGTATTTATCAGTTTTATAATATTATATACTGCCTCGTTAAAAAATTCATCAAGGAAAAACTCAGTAGGATAAAATCCATGACAAAGAAAAAAGAGTACAATGACATAAATTTCGCCTGGAAGATGGGTAAGATTTTTTTCTCACAAACTTCTCAAATGGCGCATTTCATATGTTCTGAAAATGTTTTATGAATGTTCTACTGGAAATCGTCTTTTTTTTTTGATGTCGACCCATCTTGATTAAGCCAAGTTAAATCCGCTGGAAGGGAGGCTCCGAAAAGTTCCTTTAGTCGAGACAGTCTGGCTTATATGGGAGAATAACACGCTCCTGGACCGGGCTTCCTTCGCTAAGGAGTCAGCACGGGAGTTCTGACCACGAGGGATATAACGTAGATCGAAAATTTCAAAATTCTGTTTGAAGGAGTGTAAGATATCTAATTCTGACAAGAATAATGGCCAATCCTAGGGATCGAGATGTTGGGAATGTCCTGTAATCTATTGTACTTGCTCTAAGTGAAAGTCGTATAGTCGAGATAAGACAATCACATAACACTGGGTAGTCATAACGCTTTGCTAGAAGCCACTTATGATCAATGAGGTGAGAACTCATTGCTAGTGTAATATGATCCTACAGGGTCACACACCTAAGCAAACTGGGCGTTAAAGACGAGGTTGATCATTAATGTAATGATCCAGTGAATGCATATTTGATATGCATTCGATATCAATATTCTGGGGCAGTGTCGATCGTTGCAGTAGTGCATCGATCGATGCATCTCGCGGATTAATCAGATTAATTCGATTTAATCGTTGGTTAATTCCGTTGCGGTTTAAGTCGACATATATAAGATATATGGTCGACATAAACTGATTTCTAACCTAATACACAGCCACCAGAACTTGAATAGAAACCTCTGAAGAGATTGGATCTCTATAGGCACTAGCATCCCTGCTGTTCAGTTTGTGTGCGTGTGGATACCAGTAGAGGCGCAGCATTTGAGGCGCTCTAGATCTCGATTATCTGCAAATCTTCCGCTGCTAATCACCAGGTAATTCTGAGATCCCATTGATTCAATTACATGAACCCTGGATCCTAGGCTTGGAATTCAGACCAGGATTGCCTAATTGGATTAGGAACTGCTAGAAATTCCTTCAGTGGTATCAGAGCTTTAGGGTTCCATTGAATCTGTAGCATGTTGATTAGATTGGTTGAATCTGGATCTCTGTATGATTGATACAAGCATGCTAAAACTCGTTTTGATCAAAGTAACCTAGTTTAGGGTTTTGTTCGAAAAACGATTCAGGGTTTTTCGCATGGTGTCGATCGATGCCAATCCGGCATCGATCGACACAGGGCGAAAACCCGAACAAAATTTAGGGTTTTTCGCATGGTGTCGATCGATGCCAATCCGGCGTCGATCGACACATGGCGAAAACCCGAATAAAACTTATGTTTCGCCTAGTGTCGATCGACACAAGAGTTGTGTCGGTCGACACAAACCTCGCGAGAATGATGAATCGGTTCAATTGGATTGGACCGGTTATCGAGCTTGGTTAATGATGGTTAAACGCTAAGAATGGTTTATTGCGATTGGGTTGGTATCGACCGATGCTAATGTAGCATCGATCGACACTGACCGGTACTCAAAACTGGGTCAATTGGATTGATCGGTTATCGCATATTGGTTTTGGTTAATCAGCATCGATCGACACTAAAGTAGTGTCGGTCGACACAAGATTCGATGGTTTAGGTTATGGAACCTGAAATCACAGAACCAAAGCAAGATAAATCAATTAATTAGAAGAATTAAAACATAATAAAACTGAATGTTTTAAATGGTTCCGTTCCTCAACCAAATATCAAGTGATACTTGATGTCTTTCCAATCTTGTCAACTATCAAGACCCATCTAATTGTGCGATAGACTTGTAGTGCAAGATGTCCACAATTTCATGAGTAAGACAGAAGGTAATCGTGTTGATGGACTTGCAGTGCAAGACATCAACAATTACATGACTGAACTGATTGGTTTACTTGACTGGGCCATCAAAATCGTTTTGGGCTCAGAGACATCAGGTGGATTGGACATGAGATGTCAATCCACAACCAAGAGTTATATTGGATATAACTAGCAAAGAGTTGCTTACCTAGATAGCTAAAATTTGGGTGATAGCCAGTGGCTCACTCAAGTTTAGTGAAGTAAGGGTCTTGGATCTTTATATTCATCTGAGGAAACATTGTTTGAATATAATGCGAGTTTTCTTAATAGTTAAGACTTCTCATTTCTTGAACATCATAATTGAAACCTCCCTTGTTTTTCAGCTATGTCTAGCCAAAACCTTCGTAACAATTTCTCCTTGCGATCCGTCCTTGAGAAGGACAAGTTAAATGGATCAAACTTTCTTGAATGGTATCGGAACTTGAGAATTGTTCTCAAACAGGAGAAGAAGGACTATGTCCTTGAGAAAGTTCTCCCCAAGAAGTACCGAGCCAATGCATGGCAGTCATATAAGGATGCTTGGGATAAGCATTCTAATGATGCGGTGGATGTGAGTTGTCTCATGTTGGCTACCATGAACTCGGAATTGCAGAAGCAATATGAGTACGTGGAGTCGCCAAAAGAGATGATCACTGGCCTGAAAAGTATGTTTCAGGAGCAGGCACGAACTCAGAGATACCAGACGGTTAGGTCTCTGATTGAGTGCAAGCTACCAATGGGCGAACCAGTTAGTCCTCATGTCATTAAGATGATGGGTTATATTGATAACCTGGGAAAACTGGATTGTCCCATTAGCCAAGAGTTGGCTACTGACATCATTCTGCAGTCACTGCCGTCAAGCTATGATCAATTTGTTATGAACTATAACATGAACAACTTGACGAAGACGTTGACTGAATTGCATGGGATGCTTAAGACTGCTGAACCTAACATCAAGAAGGACACCCCAGATGTCCTTATGGTACAAAAGGGTAAAAAGTTTAAGAAACTTGGTAAGAACAAAGGTGATGGCAATACAAGCTCGATTGTGAATCCAAGCGAGTCTGGCCATGTTCCTAAGGTTAAAACCAGTCCTTCTGAAGATGTTAAGTGCCGTTATTGTAATGGTTATGGGCATTTGAAAAGAAACTGCAATAAATTCTTGGAAGATTATGAGAAGCTGAAGAAGACATACGAGACTTCTTCTTCAGGGCCTGAGCAAAAGTAGGACTATGGAGAAAGGACAAGTGGACCTATGAGTGGGAATGGTGCAAGAGTTGCTGCATTAACCGTAGGAGTATTTCATTTGATTTTCCTTTTATGGCATGTTTTGAACTTAAAACTGCTACTATGTATCTGCTATGAGCAGAAAGATTATTTCTAATCCTTGTTTGGATATGGAAGGATATCAGTTTTCAAATTAAGAATAAGTGTTATTCATTTGATTACAATGATATATTTCATAGTAGCAATCCATTAGAGAATGGACTTTATGTTATAAAACAGAATGTGCCTAAGTTCCTAACTATAACATTAATATCAAACTTCTCTCTGGCATTGTCGTTTTGGGCCAAATAAATGAGAAACAGATTCAGAAGCTCCATAGTGATGGACTTTTGGGCTCATCTGATTATGAATCATAATGGGTAAAGTGAATCTTGTTTATTGGAAAACGACAGAGGCCCCTTTCAACAAAGGTAGTGTCGATCGATGCATGTATGCAACGATCGATACAGGTTGCGAACGAACGGATAAAATGAAAGGGCCAGAGGCTTATTGGGCTTTATACATACGGATGTATATGGGCCGATGAGCAATAGTGTTAGAGGAAAATTTCAGTACTTCATTACCTTTACTGATAGTTTTCAGTAGGTAAGTCAGGATCTTTGAAAAGTTCAAAGAGTTCAAAAATGAAGTACAGAATCAATTTGGCAAAGGTATTAAATCTCTACGATAAGATCATGGAGGTGAATACCTAAGTCAAGAATTTAGTGATCATCTGAGAGATTGTGAAAGTGTTTCACAATTCACTCCTCCTGAATCGGACCTTATTAGATATGGTTCGATCAATGATGAGTCACTTAGATCTTCCATTATCCTTCTAAGAATACGCTCTAGAAATGTCTGAGTTTACATTAAATAGAGTTCCATCAAAATCAGTTACAGAGATACCACATGAGATGTGGAATGGAAATGTTTCTGATTTATTCATCATAAAGATTTGGAGTTGCGAGACTTATATAAAACGTTTAATCTCTGATAAGCTCACACCCAAATCTGATAAGTGCTACTTCATTGGTTGTCCTAACAAAACCAAGGCATGTTACTTTTACAACCAGTTCGAGAACAAATTGTTTGTTGCTCGGAACTATGTTTTCTTGAGAAAGACTTTCTTTCCAAGAAGAACAGTGGGAGTAAAAGTACAACTCGAAGAAATTCGAAAATCACAAGAGACTGCTCAACCTGATGAGGAAGAGCAGCAGTTGGATCTACAAAGAGTTGTAGAACCTGCACCTGTGGTGCCTAGAGTTTATACAGGATCTGGTAAATGTGTATTCGATATACATTTAAATGGCGAGTTTCTGAAGAAGTGTCGATCGACGCAAAAGTTGCATCGATCGACACAGATCGCGAACCAAATATTGATTTTGGTTTATGACTTAATTAACTACGGTTTAAATCTTGGTTAATTAGGTCGTGGTAAAAGTATACATATGAGATATGTGTGCGCGACTTTTACAGAAAACTGAAGCTCACAGATCCGAAAGGATCCGTCACGAACCCGAGAAATATGGATTTCTCGTAACTAATTGCCGTGATCTACTGATCATTGAAAGTGACAGGCCTGCGAATTTTGAAGAAGCAATGATGGGCATTGACTCCGAAAATGGCTAAAAGCCACTGAATCCGAAATAGGATCCATGTCACAGAACCAAGTATGACTTGGGTTGATTTACCCGATGGTGTAGAAGCCATTGTGAGTAAATGGATTTTCAAGAAGAAAAGTTGACATGGATGGTTATATTCAGATGTACAAAGCTAGGTTGGTGGCAAAAAGGTTTCAAGTAAATTCATGGTATTGACTATGAAGAAACCTATTCCCAGACACCATGCTTATGTCCATTCGGATTCTCCTAGCAACCGCCACTCATAATGGTTATGAGATCTGGCAGATGGATGTGAAAACAGTTTTCCTTAATGGAATTCTGGAAAAGAATCTGTACATGACATAATCTGAAGTTTTCATTGATCCTAATGAAGCTAGGAAGATATGCAAGCTTCATCGATCCATTTATGGATTGAAGCAAGCATCTCAGAACTGGAATCTTCGTTTTGATGAAGTAATCAAAAGGTTTGATTTTATCAGAAACGAAGAGGAACCGTGTATTTACAAGATGACTAGTGGGAGCGCAGTTGCGTTTCTGGTATTATATGTTGATAACATACTACTTCTCAGAAATGAAGTTCATTTGATTCAGTTTGTTAAGACTTGATTCGAAAGTTGTTTTTCGATAAAATTATGGGAGAAACAGTATACATTCTTGGAATAAGAATCTATAGAGATAGATTGGATAAGCTAATTGGATTGTATCAAGATACTTATACTGATAAGGCCTTGCATATGTCCAATATGCAGGATTCCAAGAAGGGCTTCGTGCAAATGACTCTTGGTATTGCTCTTAGCAAGACGCAGTGTCTTTCGACACACGCTGAGCAAGAGCAAATAAGGGTCAGACTACTGCTAAAGGCATTAGATTTCTTAAGATGTGATCTTAATTTTAGTGGGAGTCATTGTTATTAATTTTAGTTATGATATGATGTTCGTATAAACATAATTTGATTATGTTATTGAAATATGACATCTGTATTATTTAATAATGGTTATTAAATAATAGTCCCAAGTAATTTATGACATTTTATAGGTCATCAAGTATGTGACTTGATCATGAAACCCTATAGATAATAAATGACATAAATTATGATTGGTCCCTGGTCAAGGTTGTTAAAATGGGACATTAACAACCGCGTGAGACTAGTATGTGAGGTGACTGATGACTAAGTTTCATGGAGTCATTAATAAGAGTATTAAAGTCAATCACATAGATATGTGTTGGAGAACACAGGATCGGACATGACCCACTGATGAGAACTCTACGGGATAGTTATATAAGTGTCATGAGAGTTTTCATTACGACTATAGAGTATAGTCCTTAGACCTGAGTTCATCATGCTTTCTTACATGAGAATTGGTCCGCTTTAACCTTGTCAAACGTCAGCCGTAACTGGTGACTATAAAGGCATTGATTGGGCGTGTGAAGAGACAGGGATGGAACAAGATGGGATTTGTCCCTCCTATATAACAGGAGATAAATATCTCAGGGCCCATCGAAGATTTGATACTGAGAAATGTGTGGCCACACTCAAACGAGGTGATTGTCAGTCGTTTGTCTTGTCAGTATAAATCGGAGTTCGATGAACATGATCTTGGCTAAATAAGGGTGACACAGATCTTGCCTTATGCCAGATCGAGATATAGTGACGAAGGGATTAAAGGAATAGATGATTCCAGTACAAGTGGGAGATTGTTGGGAATGTCCTGTAATCTATTGTACTTGCTCTAAGTGAAAGTCGTATAGTCGAGATAAGACAATCACATAACACTGGGTAGTCATAACGCTTTGCTAGAAGCCACTTTTGATCAATGAGGTGAGAACTCATTGCTAGTGTTATATGATCCTACATGGTCACACACCTAAGAAAATTGGGCGTTAAAGACGAGGTTGATCATTAATGTAATGATCCAGTGAATGCATATTTGATATGCATTCGATATCAATATTCTGGGGCAGTGTCGATCATTGAGTAGTGCATCGATCGATGCATCTCGCGGATTAATCAGATTAATTCGGTTTAATCGTTGGTTAATTCCGTTGCGGTTTAAGTCGACATATATAAGATATATGGTCGACCTAAACTGATTTCTAACCTAATACACATCCACCAGAACTTGAATAGAAACCTCTGAATAGATTGGATCTCTATAGGCACTAGCATCCCTGCTGTTCAGTTTGTGTGCGTGTGGATACCAGTAGAGGCGCAGCATTTGAGGCGCTCTAGATCTCGATTATCTGCAAATCTTCCGCTGCTAATCACCAGGTAATTCTGAGATCCCATTGATTCAATTACATGAACCCTAGATCCTAGGCTTGGAATTCAGACCAGGATTGCCTAATTGGATTAGAAACTGCTAGAAATTCCTTCACGAGAATCATCTTCACCAATGATGAACAATCAGTCTCAAAGTGAACTCTGAAGAGCCCCTTCTCATGGAGACAGGTTGCTGCCCAGAGAAGGATATCTAACTCGGCTTGTAATCCCGAGAGACTTCTACGACACCCTTGGAGGCCGCTTACTTCTCGCCACATACCATCCTTATAGCACCACCCTAAACCTCTAATAAGGCCAAGGTCAATCCATGATGCATCACTTGGCATATAAGGGTTTGGGTGTCAGTAAAGGGGGCAATTGGTTCCTGAGACTCTTGTGTCTCTTCACTCTCCTCTTCATTGTCTTCAACGCGGGCTAGTCTCTAACTTTCTGCCTCAAGAGAAGCCAGTTGGAGGGTGGTCCTAGGGGAAATTTCCTTCCTGTTGAAGATCTTTTCATTCCTCGCTTTCCAAATAAACCATAAAATCCATGGATAAATGGAGTTTTGAGGGTTTGAGAGACCCATCTTTATTTTTTTCCAAAAGAGAAAGTCCATATTACGGTAGATAGAAGAACTGGGGAAATTCCCCGGAATGGACGGGAAGTCCGATAGGTCCCAAACCTGTAAGGCTGGAGGGCATTCAAAAATAAGGTGGTTTATAGATTCTTCTGGGCTACCACATCTAGGAAAAGTCCTATCAGTGTCGAGATGCCTATAAGTGAGTCGCTCACACGTAGCAACACAACCGGAAAGGGCTTGCCACATGAAGTGTTTAAGTTTCGGGGCTGTTCGGATCTTCCAAGCTTTCTTTTTCAGAGCTGTAATACTTGGCTCTCCAACTTCTTCAATTAAAGGTCTTGTATTATGTTTATGAATCAATTCATATCCTGATTTAACTGTATAACCTCCATTTGTCGTTTTCCAGATCCGAGATGGCACTTTTTCTAGGTCTCAGACCTAATATAAGAGTAATATCTTCTGAATGAAAGAATTCTCGTAGGAGGGGAAAGTTCTCTTCTTTATTCTCTTGACTAATGAAGGATAAGACCGTCATCAGGGGTTGACGGATGGTAACTTGGGCCGAGGGGCGAGGGGGTCGAGCAGGCACATAAGGAATCCAAGGATCACTCCACACCAACGTGTTTAAAAGTGGTTCTCCGTAAACCCATCTTCAAAAGTGGTTTCGCCGCCATTAGACTACGCCATCCATACGATGGGGAGTAGACTTTACGGTCGTCCAGGGGGTCCGATCGATTGAAATAACGACCCTTAAGGACGTGGAATTGGAGTAAGGATGGGAATTGGAGTAATCTCCATAATTGCTTTGCTAGGAGGGCGATATTAACGTCATGTCCATCACGGAAATCCAGTCCGCCTAAATCATGGGGTAAACATAATTTATCCCACGCAATCCAATGGATACGATTATTCTTACGACTCGAGCTCCACCAATATCTTGAAACCGAGCTCCTAAGTTTATCTGTTAAGCCTTTAGGGAGAAGGAAGCATGGCCTGGCAAAGGTTGGAACAGCTTGAGCTACTCATTTTAACTGGACTTCTTTGCCTCCCTTTGACAGCAAGCAAGCTGACCAAGAGGAGACATGGTAATTAAGCCGATCATGTACAAAGGAAAAGACTTTCATCTTGGAGCCACAAATATGTTCTGGGAGTCCCAGGTACATTCCCACACTGCCTTCTAAAGATATTCCTAGAATGGTCTTAATATCTTGTTTTCTTCCAATCTCCACTTTGTTTCCAAACATAATGGAGGATTTGGCCGGGTTGAGGAATTGTCCTGACGCTTTACCATAAGTGTCAATAATATTTAGAATCTATGTACATTGTTCGGTCTCTGCTTTGCAAAAGAATAGGCTATCATCTGCAAATAGGAGGTGTGAAACTCTCGGGCTAGCCCTTGCAATACGAAGGCCTGTGATTCGTTGTTCCTCTTTTGCTCCCTTAAGGAGGTAGATTAGCGCCTCTGTGCATAAGATAATGGGGAAAGGGGATCTCCTTGTCTAATGCCTCTCGAGGGGATAATCTTGCCTTTTGGCTCGCCGTTGATCAGGACCTGGTAGGAGACCGATCTCACACAAGACATCACAAGAAGGACCCACCGAGGATCAAATCCCATCTTAAGCATTAGCGCCTCAAGGAATTCCCATTCGGCTCTATCATAGGATTTACTCATATTAGTCTTTATCGCCATGAAATCTTATCTACATCTTTGATTTTTTCTGAGGGCATGGAAGTTTTCCTGAGCGAGGAGGATGTTATATGTGATCAGTCTCTTCGCCATGAAAGCTGTTTGGGTCTCCGAAATGAGAGGTGGAAGAGCACTCTTTAACCGCTTACACAGAACCTTAGAAATGATCTTGTAACTTACATTACAAAGACTAATGGGTCTGAATTCTGACATCTCTCTTGGCCTTTCCTTCTTGGGTATAGGACATATATTTGTTTGGTTCAGTCTTGGGTCGAACTTTCCTGATACAAAGAAGTCTTTCACCAGTTTGATAGTACATTTGCTTAGGTGTTGCCAAAAGCGTTGGTAGAACCTACTCTTTATACCATCCGGACCCGGAGCCTTATCAGGGTTTATGTCAAAAAGCGCCTTCTTAATTTCCGAATCCGTCGGGGTCTTTACTAGGGAACGATTAGTAGCTTTATATATCTTAACAGTGATATATCGAAGGGAATTTTCAAGTTCCGTAGGGGAAGAAGAAGAGAAAAGGTTCTGGAAATAATGATTGGAGACTCTTTCTATTCCAAAAGCACTATCTATAAAATTCCCATTGTGATCTTTCAAACTAACAATACGGTTTCTGGCACGTCTGTGTTTTGTTAAGCCATGATGGAACTTAGTGTTCCTATCTCCATCCTTATGGCGGAGGCTCATGCTCTTCTGTTGCCAATAAAGATCTTCTTCTCTGAAAGCTGCAATCAATTGCCTCCTTAACTCTTCTAGTTCTTCTAACGAGGTATTGTCATCCTCTTGTGCTAAATCAATCTTGGATTTTAACACTTCGATTAGCTTGGCGGTATTCGTAAAATTTGATCTCTTCCAAACAGCAATTTTCTTACGACAAGAACATATCTTCTGATGAAAATCCCTTAACGGCACCTCATCAAAAGGGCCCCATCCCGTGACAATTGTTTCCTTAAAACCTGGCTTTCCGATCCATCTCTTGTCAAACCTAAAGCTTTTTTTTGGTCTCTCGAGTCTAGATAGGATCCGAGCAAGAACCGGCTTGTGATCAGAACCCCAAAGCTTTAGATATTATGTTGTCGTATGAGCGAAGAACGATAACCATTCACCATTAGCAACCGCTTTGTCCAATCTGCACTTTACTTTTTCGCAATTCCTTTTTCCCACCCACGAGAATGAATTTCCTTTAAATGGAATTTCTAGCATCCCGCAATTATGCAACATTGTCCGGAACGGTAGAAATGAGCTTTATGCCCTTTTACGTCCACCCCTTTTTCGTAGTTGCCTGAGATCTCATTGAAGTCACCAATCATGAACCAAACATGTTTCCGGTTAAGACTGATCCTAGTAAGTCTTTCCCATACTTGATCTCGGAATTTGATGGTCGGATCTCCATACACAAATGACATAAATATTTTATGGCCTTCAAAAGAAGACTCAATATCAATAATAAGATCATTTGCGAATAGAATGGAGACCGTTGGTTCATTCATATAAAAAGAGCTAGACCTCCGCTCCGACCTCTCGACTCTATAGTACAGACTTGGTCATAGCCAAAATAAACTTGCATGTTCTAAAGTAAATTCCGATTATTTTTTGTCTATAAAAATAGAAAGTTATGTGAAAAACATTTAGAAGTTCTTCGAGATGCTCTTTTGTGAGTTGAGCTCCTGCTCCTTGACAATTCCACGCAATCGTATTCATCTTGATATACTTTATCCCTTCGATAAATGTATGATAGCAAAATGTTGTTCTTCTTTTGTAGTGGTAATGTGGAACAAAAGACAGGTTACACAGAACCATAGCCTTCTACTAGACAAAATGTGAACAAGAGGTACGGTTACACAGAACCAAAAAATATGGCTAAGCCTGAGGCTAGAAGGATCCATTCGCTACAAGATAAGATTGCTAAAAAGGCAAGTAATGAAACAATCCTCTTGGATATGGACTGCTCCATGCCCAATGAAAATAAAAAGTGCTACACTTTTTGACAAAACCTGGCCCAAGATCCCACACCCAACGTCTTTGTTGCCTCACCAGCCACCGCCCGTACAGGAAAAGCACCGTTTACACCGTCGTCGTCTGAGCACCAGATCTCAGGCTGCTGCTTCCTCCTCACAGGAAGGGAAACAGAGCTACCGCTTCCGTCGATCTCAGAAGAGCTGTGGAGAAGCGGCGGAGATGATGGTCAGTGCATTAATAAAGAATCCACCGGGACGATGAGCTGGAGCAGAACAAATATTGCTCGGGCTTGGATGAAGACGATAAGAAACAAGGGGTCAGATTTTGACAAACACACACAACCAAGATCACAAACAACTTCGACGCCACCAACCACACACCGATAACAGCATAGTAAAAAGATTTGAAGGCTCCTCGACAGAATCCTTCCAACCGAGAGGAGCAGATCCGGAGAAAACAGCTCTTGGTCCGCCGTCAACAGATTTTTTCCACCCAGGGAAGAGAAATAAAGCTGCAGTCACCACCTTCTACTAGAAGCTAGGATCTAGAAAAAGTAAAAAAATCAAGCTAATAGACACCTGCACATAGGCGTGAAGATGGCTGAAGATGAGATAGGGAGACTAGTGGAGTGTAAGCCGTGAAGAGCAAAATCCCCTTCCACACAGGGAAGAGAGATTTGCCACATGCCTGTCTAGGAGCTGGGACCTAAGCAGAAGCTGTAGAACCAAAATTTACAGCACTACGTTAAAAGCGATTTAACCACGAATAAAACAAAAGCGTTAAGGAAACGATATCAAAACAATCAGACAGAAGGAGTAGAAATCAGAATATATGGAGGCGAGATTTGATCTCTTTCCTTAACTCAAAGAATCACCCGTATTGTGACAGGTTAAATCAAGATTCATGAGTCCCAGGATACAACCATATGAAACCGTATCACAACACTCGATATCGGTTCTGTCGACCATATGAACTACGATACTCTCGAAATTAGACACTAACCTAAAAACAGAAGAGAATTGAAGGAACTTTTATTTGTGTTTTTCTCTGTGTGATTTTTGTTCTGGATGCTCTACAATAGAGGCTTAGGGGTCCTTTATATAGGATTCGCAAGTTTCCACAAAATGGAAATTTACTTGTCTAGCAAGTTTCCACAAAATGGAAATTTACTTGTCTAGCAAGTTTACACAAACTGGAAATTTTACTTATCTAGCAAGTTTCCACAAATTGGAAATTTACTTGTCTAGTAAGTTTCCACAAATTGGAAAATTTCCCTTCCATATCATTATGGGCTTAACACATTTCTTTTCACACAAACACTTTTTAATAAAGCCCATGTCTTAACATGTCTTCATTAAATAATTGTTCCAACAATCCCCCACATGAATAGAAATGACTCTAAACATATGTAGATACAACTATCTAGACAGACTCAATGAATTAGATAGACTTGACCAGACTAGACTTCACTAGACTAGACAGACTTTCGAGAGTATACGAAAATGTAACTGCATTTGATAGGTAACATTTTTCAGCTTTGAACCAATCATTTTTGATATATGTCGGGTTTACTCGGCCAGGAGGTGAACGCGATGTCTTGAACCACCCGGACTTTGGTGTAAACCGAGACAACATATATCGCACAGCTACATCTTCTCGTAGAACTATGTTCTCTATTGTGTTCATTATGGCCTTGAACATGCCTGGTATTCGTGAGTGAAGTTGGAGAGTATAGCCTTACATTCATTCTCCTAGAAACGGCCCCATTTCACACTCACTAGGTGATCTGCCATCAGCTTTCTTTCTAGAAGTATCCGTCTATACTCCGCTATTACAAAGCTATGGAATCATTAAAAGCCAACGCTTAACCTCATCACACACATATAGCACTATTTATCATCCGAGGAACTGGGCAGAGTTATAGTGCTCAATCCTGAATCAGTTCAATTTTGTTTTCCCTTTGAACCTAGATCTTGGGATCTCCAGTCACATAGGTGGGGTGTCCATCAAATGTCATCTTTGTTCACAGGCTTTAAACCCATTCCTTTTGATGATTTCACAATTTGATCTCTCGGCAAGCTTTTGTGAACGGATCCGCTAAATTATCAGCCGACTTGATGTAATATATCGTTATTACACCACTTGAGATCAAATGTCTAATGGTCTTATGTCGTCTTCGTATATGACGAGATTTGCCATTGTATAGATTACCCAGTGCCCGTGAGATAGCCGACTGACTATCACAGTGTACGCGTAGAGCTGGCACTGGTTTTTCCCACATCGGGATATCTTCCAGAAAGTTCTGAAGCCATTCTGCTTCCTCCACAGCTTTCTTTAAAGCTACGAACTCTGACTCCATGGTTGATCGGACCATGAGTGTTTGCTTGGAAGATTTCCAGGATACTGCTGCACCAGCAAGAGTGAATACATATCCACTCGTAGATTCTTGAATCTGAAATCCAATTAGCATCATTGTACCCTTCTAGTACTGCTGGTTCTTTTCCAAAATGAAGCCCATAACTCTTAGTATTTCTCAGAATACTTTAGTTATGGCTTTCCAATGAGTATGACCTGGATTACTCATGTAGCGAAATAGTACATTTACTGAGTCCGCTAAATCGGGTCTAGTACAATTCGTCAAGTACATTAGACTCCCGATCACTCTTGCATACTCCACCTGTGACATAGGTTCACCTGAATTCTTTGTCAAATGAAGTTGAGGATCAACTGGAGTTTTTGCTATCCTGTTTGAGTAGTTCTTAAACCACTCTAGGATCTTTTCAGCATAACAATCTTGAGACAGGATTATTTCTTCAGAATTTCGAGTGATCTTAATTCCCAGAATTACATCTGCTAGTCCCAAGTCTTTCATATCAAACTTCCCAATAAGCATGTTCTTAGTTTGTTTGATGATATCCTTACTGCTTCCCATGATGAGCATGTCATCGACGTATAAACAGAGCAAAACGTATCCATGAGGAGTACTTTTGATGTATATACACTTATCGCATTTATTAGTGTGAAATCCATTTGACATCATTACCTTGTCAAACTTTTCGTGCCATTGTTTTGGCGCTTGTTTAAGTCCATATAATGACTTCACAAGTCATCACACTCTCTTCTCCTGCCCAAGAGCGGCATAACCCTCACGTTGATGCATGTAGATTTATTCTTCTAAATCTCCATTTAGGAAAGCAGTTTCTACATCCATTTGATGGATTTCGAGATCTCTTAATGCTGTAATTCCAATCAGCATACGAATCGAATGGATTAATTCATTTTCAACTTATGTAGTGAAGATCCATTTGCACCCAAGAGGTTTACACCCTTGCGGTAATCAACCAATTCTCATGTATGATTCTCCATAATGGAATTGATTTCACTGTTTGCAGCCTCGTTCCATGAAGGTGCATCAGGTGTAGACATGGCTTCACTGAAAGTTCTTGGCCCACTTTCTGTAAGAAATGCCATTATGAACTCTGAGCCGAATGTCTTTTCTTTACGAGCTCTCTTGCTTCGTCTAAATTCAATTTCTTCTGCATCTTCGTTTTTAGAAGTGCCAGAAGTGCTTGCCTCATTGCTAGCATCTCGTTCATCACGAGTTCTTTTAGGATTTCCCTTATCCCTGCATGGAAACACATCTTCGAAGAAGGAAACGTTCCTTGACTCCATTGTCGTGTTCACATGGATGTCTGGTATCTGACTTATATATCAGAAACGATAGACATTGCTATTATTCGCATATCCGATGAATATGCAGTCTATGTCTTAGGTCCGATGGTGACCTTTTTATGGGATGGCACTGCTACTTTTGCCAGGCACCCCCACACTTTTAGGTATTTGTACGAAGGTACTTTACCTTTCCAAAGTTCATATGGAGTTTTCCAGTCACTTTGTGTGGTATTTTGTTCAGGATGTAATTAGAAGTAAGCAGCGCTTCCCCCCACATGTTCTGGGCTAACCCAGATTCCTGCAACATTGCATTCATCATTTCCTTAAGAGTTCGGTTCTTTCGTTCCGCAACTCCACTAGACTCTGGTGAGTAAGGAGCGGTTGTTTGATGAATAATACCATGTTCTCTACAGAACGCATCGAAAGGTTCATAGTATTCACCTCCTCGATCACTTCTAACCATTTTGATAGATTTATCAAGTTGGTTTTCAACTTAGAGCTTATACTCTTTTAACTTGTCCAAGGCTTCATCTTTACTTCGTAATAGATACACATAGCATTATCTAGTGCAGTCATCTACGAAGTACTTATTTCCAACTCTAGTTTGCACAGATTTTAAATCACACTAGAGGTTCAGTTGTTCTTACTACGCTCTGTGATGGCATTTTTTGTGAGTTTGGCTTGGACACAAACTTCACATTTGCTTATCTTGCTTTTAGGAATCAAGTTCATGTTCATCAATCTACTCATAGACTTGAAATTAACATGTCCTAGGCGTTCGTGCCAAATATTAAATGACTCCGCAATATAAGCAATTGGTTTCTTTTCATTCATCTTAAGGTTCTTCGAGGTAGAAACCTCGGTTACATCAGTTTTATGAATGACTGCCTCAACAGACATTTTAATCAACCCATTAGAAACGAAACCCTTTCCCTTTCTTTTCATTAATGTCACCTTCGTTGGTTACATTAATATTAAGTATGACTGTCTCAAAATTAATTTGGACCAGCCCGTCCTTAACAAAACATTTGTGTAGTAAATTAATGCTTACTTAACACTATTCTTTGTCAATACAAGCTAATTGACAGTGAATTAATGCTTACTTAGCATTGTGCTATAAGTTAGATTTTCCGCAAATCTAACATATGTTTGACATTGGTAAGAGTGAGTTTCATCACCACTTCACCACAACTTGCAGCTTTTGAAAGTGCATAGTTACCCATGAATAACTTCTCGTTATTCTATGATAGGTGGGAAACATTCCCTTATCAACATATATGTACCGTCACACCGGTATCATACCTCCACTTATGTGGGCTATGCTCAACCATATTGACTTCAGAGATAACACCACACATGTCTATCTTGATCAAATTGGCTTGAGCCATCTCTTGTCTTTGCCTTGTCACATTTGTGACGTTTTCACAAGAACTTCATATTAGTTCATAAGACACATGGGATCACAAGTGGCTGACCTCTTCCAAACCGCAATTTGGAGTATCGACTTGCTTGATCCAATCACATAGGTGTGGTTCGCTGAATTAATATACGAACCAAAACCCCAAACACATCACTTTACTAGTGATTAAAGACTTTAAACAATATTTGTTTAAATTGCACTTACAAGTGTAACAATTTTTGTCTTATGCAAAGACAACTACAAGACAATTTTATTCCATTAGAATAAATTGCTCTGTTGTTGAAGATTATCCAGGTCGTGGAATAATCGTAAGCAAATTAGTTCAATTGGTCCACTCACTTTGACCAATTAACCAAAATCTTTTAAACCAAAGAGAACCAGCCTAAGATCTAGCTTCTCTCGTAAACGATTAGGTCGTTGACTTATTTAGGGTTTTCGAAACCCTAATCAATACCGTTTAGTTAATAGATAACTAAACGTAAAGAGAATTCGATCAAATTCTGAATAAACTCTTTGCTTCGATACGGAATTTAAATCACAATTTATACAAACCGTTATTGAACCGATTAGAACAGCTGAAAGCGCATTCTCAACATCGAATCTCCGCAGAGCATTCGTCAAAGCGTTTAAAACGCGTTTGATAATCGGGTTTATTTTTCAATAAGCTGTGATTCTAACGATTATAAACCGTTCAGAAATCGCAGTGGAAAAGTTTATCGATCGCAATCAATAAACTTGTGTGAAACGCACAAAGTAATCACGAAGATCGCTACGAAACGATTCGCGATGTACGCTGCGTTTTTCCTTCAAGACCGTTTTGAAAACAGGTTTTAATCCGCCTCTACATTAACGAATCCTTGCTAGAACAGTGTTGATAACGTTGTTAGTATCATAAGCGGAAGAGAAATCGTTTGAAAAACGTTTATTTACTCGCGATTAAAATCCGTTTGATGTTCATAAAAACAAAATCGAATTTCTTTGAGTTAAGATTGTAGAACCAAAATTTACAGCACTACGTTAAAAGCGATTTAACCACGAATAAAACAAAAGCGTTAAGGAAACGATATCAAAACAATCAGACAGAAGGAGTAGAAATCAGAATATATGGAGGCGAGATTAGATCTCTTTCCTTAACTCAAAGAATCACCCGTAGTGTGACAGGTTAAATCAAGATTCATGAGTACCAGATGAACTACGATACTCTCGAAATTAGACACTAACCTAAAAACAGAAGAGAATTGAAGGAACTTTTATTTGTGTTTTTCTCTGTGTGATTTTCGTTCTGGATTCTCTACAATAGAGGCTTAGGGGTCCTTTATATAGGATTCGCAAGTTTCCACAAAATGGAAATTTACTTGTCTAGCAAGTTTCCACAAAATGGAAATTTACTTGTCTAGCAAGTTTACACAAACTGGAAATTTTACTTATCTAGCAAGTTTCCACAAATTGGAAATTTACTTGTCTAGTAAGTTTCCACAAATTGGAAAATTTCCCTTCCATATCATTATGGGCTTAACACATTTCTTTTCACACAAACACTTTTTAATAAAGCCCATGTCTTAACATGTCTTCATTAAATAATTGTTCTAACAGAAGTTTCATGAGATCTTCAATACAGGCCATAAGGAAGACCATTTAGCATTAATGCTAAGAACATAACGGAGAGGATCTTGGATACCCGGTGAAAAGCTTGAAATTTTTGCAGATCTGAAAAAATATTTATCGCCGGAAAAGCAGCTCCTCTGGCGGAACCACCAACCCGCCACCGGCCGTACGAGTTGGAGAGGCAGAGCAGCAGTTCCAAGAGAGAGGTTACCGAGGTCTGGGGCTTCGCGCCTGGAAACTGGAAATCGTCTTAGTGAACAGATTTGCAGAATTGTAGCTTGGACGGATATATTAGATGTCTACTTTTTTACTTTTACAAACTTTTGAGTATAAAAGAAAAAACTTTGGTGGGATATGTTTCGCCTTATCACTCTTGACATAGTGTTCCTTGAGTTTTGCATGATTAAAAAATAGTGACTAAAGTCTGATTTTGAGAATAACACGAGATTGTAGTTCCACCAATTTATGATATTTATCTACATTTTGATTGAATTTTATGTGGATCTGATAAATATCGTGTATCTGCAAAACCAGTTAAAATAACTTCAAAGTTTCTATAATAAAATAAATCTAAAATCAGTCATACATGTGAGTTGTATCTTCCAAAAGATACATACACTCAACATTTCATAAATGATTTAAATGCAAATCCTTCTAGGATCATTTGAAAATAACATATCTTTAATAGATGCCCAATTTTGGAATACATGAAGACATATTTTTTCTTCCAAAGTTTTCTATCTCAAAACATTTCTTATATATTATATGACATATGATAACTCTTCATGAGTTCTAATCGAGTCGAGATCCCGAAAACATATTTTTTTCGATATCATTAATAACTTATATAATGTTAAGGCACAATCAAGTATTCATATACTGCCAGACATATTGAATGTCTTAATTTTATTACATCTAATATTCCAATGACCTTGTAAGTCTTTTTTCACATCGTAAGGTGATTTTCTCTTTTGTGGAGAAATGCATATCATTTGGGTGCTTGGACTATTGTCCAATAATTTTTCGCTTTTCATGATTGTCTCTCTTTAGTTTTGACCAATACTTTTTCATGATACTCTCATTCATAGAGGTAGATTCATGATCCTCATTTATTTATTTATATCTTGCATTATCTCACTTATTATCGGCAACTATTATCTTTGGTTCCATATTTTTACTTGTAATGATATAGTTAATCGAGATCTCATTATTATTAACAATGATTTCATTCGGGTACGTGATTTTATTATTAACCATATCACCGAACTCTTCAAGTGGTTTATACTCTATTCATATATTTTCTCCTTTTATTTTCGAGTATTTTTATCTTTGAAACCAAAGTAGTCTAACACATTTAAGACGTGCCATAGACTCATAAATTTTCCTTCAACGACATATTCTCATTGGAGCATTTATAGTTGGAATATGAGATTATTCATTTCAGTAATGTATAACAGTTATTAAAGACATTATGTGAATGTATTATCTTATAAACTTCATGTTCAATGATATGAGGATATGTAATTTTCATTGATAATCTATTTCAAGAATCTCATTCATTAGCTGTAAACAAGATTTACTTTATGTTCTACTTATTATCGATGTGAGATTCTTTAATTCTCCCCCTAGAGATGATGAAATTCATGTTTATCTATCTTGATCGAATCCCATTTCATGGACCAATTAAATTTCCAATCACCCATTTGAGCATATACTTTGCATCAAATCCTGGACCAAAAACAATTCCAATTTTCCGTTTTGGACATGTACTATGTATCAAATCCTTTTGATGTGAGATTCTTTCAAGATTCACGGTTTACTTAAAAGGAAGGTTCATATTCATCTTAGATGAATTTAATTTTAACCTCTACTCCTTCTGCCTTTGTGTTTTTTCTTACAGACCGACTTAATATTTTTACATATAACAAATACATAATTGTTTTATTTCCATGTCGTATATGCATCAGACGTTTACACATCATTTCATATTTTCTCTAAACTTTTCCTTCATAATTATTTTAAATATGATAACTCAACATTCACTTGTGGGAGTGGAGCTTATGCAACTTGACAAGTTTTATGGTTTATTATATTGAGTTCATTATTCTATTAGCTACATGGAAGATTTACATCAATTCCGAGTTTTTGGTGAATCTTTTCTTCTAAAGATTCAATCACTCATTTTGGCCATTAAATCATTACCAAGATCTTTATGATATTTTCATGATATATTTTATCTTTATAAAACCATATAGATGTGGAGGCGTAAAAATACCACGGTGTTTATCATTTTTCCATTCAATGTTATTTTTGATTTATCGACGGTACTCAAGGAGGAGTTAAACATTTATACTTCGATAATAAATGATCAAGGAGGAGGCTTAACCATCAAATCCATAACTATAAACAAGGAGAAGATTTAACTATCAACTCCATAATTATACAAACAAGGTGGATGCTTATCCTTCCACTCCATAAAAATTTTAATGCATAATTTAAGACAAAATTTTAAAAACATAAATTTAAAAGCAAGAACTTAAATGCATAATTTAAAGGGAAGAATTTAAAAGCAAAAATTTAAGTAATTGAGGAGGCAACGCCTACCAAAAACTCAAGGAGGATGCATAACCTTTTACTCTATAAAAATTTGATCAAGAATGAGGCTTAATCTACCACTTCGTAAAAATTTGATCAAGCAGGAGGCTTACTTAACCTACCAATCCGTAAAAAAATTGATCAAAGAGGAGGCTTAACCTACCACTCTGTAAATATGATCAGAGGATACATAGTTTATCATATCATCAATGATCGTAGAGGCATAGCATACCATAACGATAGGTTTGGAGAAGGCAACACCTATCATTTCGAGATAATATATAAACATAAATAATTTATAAACAGAGAGACAGCGTCTATCATTCGCTAATAATAATAAACATAAAAGACAAAGTAGAACATATATTTCCGTAAATAAATTGAATATAATTAAACTTATCAAACTTCACATTTTCGGTATATGAATGGATCGAGAGATGATCGTGTTGATAACATGTTATGAAATTATTATTATTATTATTATTATTATTATTATTATTATTATTAAGATGAAATTATATATGTTTGTATATAATATGAATAATATATTTATGTATATGAAGAAAGTAAAAAACTTTGGAAATAGGACAAAAATACAAAGTTTTCTCTTTATAGTTATTTTTTTTTACAATCTTATTTATTTTCTCTCTCTTTACAATCCTTGATGTGTGTATTAATGGAGAAGAGAAATTCTCCTTTTTATAGCAATACAAAACCAAAGATGATGACAAGTGTAATGACATGTGCTCTCTTCTTATCTCTTCTCCTACCACATTATGACAAGTGGTAGTGACTCACATTTTTCTAAGATTTATTTCATCATGTTTTTAAATTATCTATGTGCCATGTGTATTGATGAACAATAATTATTTATTTATAACTTCCTATGGCAAGTCAATTTTGATTATCACCACTCAGCTAGAGTATCATGGGAGTTGGTAACCAAAACTAAAGCTCAAAATGGATTAGGAATCATGGATATCTTTAAGTGGAATAAGGCTTGTTGCTTAAATTTAATTTGGTTATTATTCTTTCAAGCGAGATCGGTTTGGATAGCATAGTTCAGAAAGAAAGTTCTTAATGGTTCTATTAGCACTTTTGGACCACTAAACCTCATAAGTGCACTTCTTAGCTGGAAAACAAACTCATTAAGAGAAAGGCAAAGTGTTTACCTGGATAAGATTAATAGTGGGAAATGGAGAGCAATGCAGATTATGGTCGGATAATTGGAACCCCTTTGGGAGTTTGCGAGACTACTTGACGGACTAGAGACACTCAAGAATGGTTCTACCTCTTAAAAATACACTAGCAAGTATCAATAGACAAGGGAAATGGATGATACCGCCTGCACGATCGGAAAGGCAAGTCAATGTGCAGGTGCACCTAACTACAATTCACCTTATTAATCGGTCCAATGAGTATCAATACTATTAAAAAATTAGAGTCATTAGAAAACTAACATTTGGAGCATGTGTTATTTACAATTTGTGTCACTAGAGATGTAAGAGTGTTTTTAATATTCATTAAGGGTAATTAAGAAATATAACAATTTATCTACTATCCATGTTTCCAAACAAGACAATTACTAAACATGTATCCAAACAAGCTAAATATAATGGGTTTCACTTTTCTAATTAATTAAAAATATAAACATGAAACTATTAAATCAATTGATAAATATGACTAAATAATTTAAACATCAACTATTTTGTATATATAAGATAATATTCTTTAATTATGATTATATTCAAAATTTAAAAATAATATATTTTAATATCTTTTTATTTTTTATTTCAAATATAAATATTTCTGTTTATATTATAATAAATTTTTAAAATTATCTTAAATTAATTTATTTCGTAAGAATTTGTTTTTACTATTGCATTTTTAGCGGGTTGTTACATCATATTGCAAAATATTTAAATTATTATAAGAGCGGATTGAAAAATAAATTAGCCAATTTCGAATTCTAAAAATGAACTTTGCACGAGTTTAAAACAAAATAAAAACTTATAATGCAAAATCACTATTTCAATCTCTTTATCTTTACGATATACCTCTTCTCAAATAACACACAATTCTTTTTTAAAACCTAAATTATTAATTTATTTTTATAATGCGAATTAAACAGTTATAAACAAAATTAGATTGCATAATTAAAAAATTTAATTGCTAATAATAAAATAAATATAATTTAAATTTGTAATGAAAATTAAATCCGTGCTTTCTAAGCGCGGGTCAAAATCTAGTGAGTAGTTAAATTATGATAAGCCTAGTATAAAATTCTCTACGGGTTATGTCTATTCAAAACTATGCGGCGGGTTGGAAGAGGTACCTTGGGCGAAAATCGTTTGGATAGCTGGTGGTATACCGAAGCTTAGTTTCCTTGTCTGGTTATTTTTTCTCAACATAAGCCCTACTATGGATTGATTACTGAACTGGGGCTTGCAAATTGATGCTAATTGCTTGTTGTGTGATGCTGCACCAGAAAGTCGGAACTACATCTTTTTCGATTTCTCATATTCATGGACAATCTGATATTCTATTGCGGCACACATCGACTTCAGACCTCTCAAAAATTGGGATGATCAAATTTGAAAATTGTTGTCGATTGCTGGAATATGCATCGCATGTGGTTGATTTTATTATGTTGGCAGGGTTCGATTCACTGGTTGTGGGGTGAGAGAAATGGCAGGCTTTCCGATCAGCTGATACCATTCGGGTTCTTCTGGAGAGACAGATAAAAGAAAGGATCCTTAGCTACCAGCAGAGCTCTCCGACGACTTCATTTTCCATGATGCAAATATGGCTTGCTTCGACTGTTTAGGGGCTGATCGTCTTCAATCCGTCTACATAGTGGTAACGATGATTGAGAATCGATCAATTCTCTAACTAATCTCTTTGTTCTGAACTTCTTTGGCATCTTGCATGTCGATTCATCTTCGGTGAACAAAGTCTCGCTACAGACTTTAGCAGTTGGGTTGCTTTCACAATTAAGCTTCAAGTTCTGATTTCTATTTGAATTTAGTAAAATATGTAATGAGTTATTAATGATCATGACAAACTATAGTTTTTTAATCTTGTAACTCTTTTTTTTTCTCCTACAATTCAATATGGAAACTTTATGTTCAAAAAATAATAATCATTATTTATAACAAAACATTATATTTGCGTATGGTACAATTGTGCCAGGGTTTGATAAAACAATATAAAAAGTGTTGGTTTGCCCAACACCATCACATTATGGTAGTTATCGCCGTTTGGATCAAACTATTTTTAAAGTGATACTTTTTGACGTTTAAAGTTATAAACTAGAATTTGATCCGCGCTACAGGTACGCGGATTTATGTTTTTATTTATTTTATAAATGAAGTTTTATAAAAAAAAAATTAGATTTTTTTATTAATTAAATCATTAAGATGGTGCTAACTACCAAAAGAACATAATCAAAAAAAAAAAATTCATATTATTTTACGTGTGGTGGCTGATTATTATGAGGTTTTTACATAATTGAATTTATATGTTGTTTAAATTTAGGACTCCATAACTAATTTGAAAAAAAAATCATATTTAGTGACTAAATTAAAAATTCGTTAATATCTTGTGTAAAGTATATTAGGAAAGCAATATTCTAAACGTAATTATAGGGAAATTTATGCATTAAATTTAGGGATTAGATTAAGTGATTTAGGAGGATGTTAAAGAAATAGATTAAGAAGATTTTTAATTTCGAAAAGGAATATCTTTAAGATCCTTTTAATGTATAGGGGCTTTTATTCATTTCAAACCGGGTTAAAAAATATTTAATATAAAAAACCTACATGTACACTAAAAAGGAGAAAAAATATGACATCTATTAGGTATGATCTACGAAATTTAATAAAACACACACATAATTATTATTTTTTGGAAAATGAATAAGTATGACTTATGGATTAAGTTTAAAAGTTAGACATCTATTAGGTATGATCTACGGAATTTAATGAAACACATATATAGTTAATATTTTCTAAATAAATTTAATTAAAGTTTAAAGATCTAAAAATAACCACTAATTGCAAAATTCAAAAAAAAATTAAACTACTAAACATGTAAAAAAATAATCATTACGTATGACTATATATATATATATATATGATTCATAGTAATCGATTCGAAGTTTTATTATTAATTATTCAAAAAAAAAGAAAAAGTAACTAATGTAGGTAAAAAATGCTAAAAAATGAAAGTAAAAAGTAAAAAGAACAAAATACAAAAACCTCTTATTATGTTATTTATATGGAAGAAGAAGAAAAACACGCACAACGAAAAAAAAAACTAAAAAGAATTGGGTGTATACTAAAAAAATCATGTACCCTCGATAAGAAATAAACCGTCGATATGGCCACCGTGAAAATATGATCCATCACCCGCTAACTAAAACCGTCGAATTTAATGAACGCAACCACAAAAAAAGAATTAGCCACCGATACGATCATTAATGGAACGCAAATGAAAACATAAGAGAAAATAAAATGTAAGAAAAAAGATGGAGCCCTCGAGATGTTCTTCATTCTGATGAATAATAAATAAAAAGGTAAAAAATATAAACATACAACATCTAATAAGAAAATGAAAGAGATTTAAATGGATGTGATGCAGAAAAACAAAACAAAACCATCAAAAACAGAATTCAATGAACGAAACCACACAAAAAATGATTTAGCCATCGATGCGGTCATTAATGGAACACAAATGAAAACATAGGAGAAAACAAAAGGTAAGAAAAAAATATGGAGCCCTCGAGATGTTCTTCATTCTGATGAATAATAAATAAAAAAGTAAAAAAATATAAACATACAACATCTAATAAGAAAACGAAAGAGATCTAAATGGATGTGATGTAGAAAAATAAAACAAAAACTATCAAAAAGGTTGGCTGCGTATTCCCCTCCTTCCAATTATGCTTCTGCCTCATCCCACCCAAATTCAAAACCTCATGATTTTCTTCCCCAAACTATAACATTTAATTCTAATTCCCCCTAAACTTTTTTCACTGCACAATTCCACCTGAAAGTTTAAAATCGCTAACATGCGTTTAAAATAAAAATCGCGATTACCCACCCTATCCGGGGGTTAAAACTACGCCGTTTTGGATATATTTTAAAATAATATCAATTTAACAAAATGGAGGGTCGAACTCATGACCTATTCTCTAAATTGACATATATACAATCATCGTGTCGCAATGTCTTTTCCTAAGTACTTATAACATATATCTATTTATATAATAACGTACACCAGTACACCATGCACGATGGTTGTATATACATACATTTACAGAATAGGTCATGAGTTCGAGTGTTCGACCCTCCATTTTGTTAAATTGATGTTATTCTAAAATATATCTAAAACGACGTAGTTTTAACAGCCGGATCGGATGGGTAAGCGATTTTTATTTTAAACGCATGTTAGTGATTTTAAAATTTCAGGTGGAATTGTGCAGTGAAAAAAAAGTATAGGGGGAATTAGAATTAAATGTTATAGTTTGGGGAGGAAAATCATGAGGTTTTGAATTTGGGTGGGATGAAGCAGAAGCATAATTGTATGGAGGGGAATATGCAGCCAACCCCCATCAAAAACATATGAAAAGCAAAAGAGAAGAAAAAATGAAGTAGCCCTCGCATACATAGCTAATTTCCTGAGGAATTTCACTTCTATGAAAAAATATAGAGCAAATGAAAAAATCGGAAAAATGGATTTAAGAAGAGGAGAGGATGGCGATTTTTTGATGTTGACAAATGACGGTCTAGGTGTGTATAAATAGGAGAA